>CDFJ01200292.1:0-16549 GCA_000826505.1 Acanthamoeba pearcei
CGCCCTGGAGGTGCCCTTGTTGTGTCAGCTCAGCTTCTCGCCCCCCAACACCACAACAACCCCTCTTCAAAAAGGGCGGTGTTCAAACAAGCATAGAAGACATCAAAAAGGCGCGTACGAAGAGGGTCCATCGAGGAAGACGAGGCACCCGTGAGGCGAGAGGTCGAAGTAGAGCCATTCGAAGAGCTGGTTGAGCGGGAGCCCCTCGGTCGACGCCAGCCGCTCCAGTATGCACTCCACCAGGAGCTCTCCTTCAATGGTCGAGGCCTCCGGCCCGCTGCCTTGCCGCCTCCGCCTCCAAAGCTCCAGGGCACAGGACTCGACCGATGTAGGCTTCTGCAGCATCGTTTGCTCCATCGTTGGTGTACAGCTGCTGTCGTTGTTCAAAAGGCCGCTACTCGAAGTGAGAAGACCGCTACTCGGCGAAGCAAAAAGAAAGAGTTTGCTTTTCCGGACCAATATTGCGATTGGTTGTTTTCTTACGACCGTGCTCCGCGGGTGAGGTGGACCTTGGTGCTGGCGGCCTTGTGGGACTTCTGCCAGTGGCCGGACTGACACTCGCGCGAGCAGTACCACGCTAGCTTGCACCCGCCGCAGGCCTTGCTGGCCGCCTTGCCGCACCGCGCGCACGACTTGCTCTTCTTCTCGCTGCTGGTGCCGCCCCCACCACCGGCCGCGGCACTGACCCCCGTCCCTGTTTGCGCCTTCGTCTTCCCCGCGTGCGCCTTTGCGTACCGTTGCCTGCCCCAACCCACCGCTCAATTAGGTCTGTGTGCGGTCGTGTGCGGTCCTCGTGTGCTGTGTGTGTGCGTCGTGTGTTGTTGGGGACGTACAAGGGGTGCTTGGCCATCTCGCGGTCGATAGCGAAGGAGGGGGTAGAGCCCGTAGCGGAGCAGCACGTCGACGGCCCGCTCGAAGGTGTCCGGGTCGCGGGTGTACGACATGGGGTCCTGGCGGCAGCGGCTGCATTTGGTGCCTCCGTGCAGGCAGAAGTAGACGCCCGACCGGAACAAGGGCCGCAGGTGCATGTCGTCCCACATCTTGCCCGTGCGAAACTTGACCCGCTCCTCATGGTCTATCAGCATCAGCCTCGACGCTTCCTCTGCTTTCCTACACGACACACACACAACCGTACGTCAGGACACGACACGACATGACACGACACGACACGACATGACGCGATCATGGAATAAAGAAATGGAATACGTGTAGAAGACGAGGGCTTCGTCGAGCGAGGTGGCCTTGCACTGGGCCAGCACGTTGAAGGCCTCGGGGCAGCCACGCGTGATCGCCAGCGCAGCCTCGGCCATTTGCACCGCTTTCGCGAGGTCGGAAGAAACGTAGTCGCAGGCTTGAAACGCCACCATCATCGCCTCCATCGCTCCTGGCCTGCATTGCGTGTAGCGTGTAGCGTGGGTGAGTGTGCGTGTGCGTGTAGTCAAGTGGAGGGGGCGGCACTGGAGGCTGTCGTTGTCCTCTTCGAGCTTGGGCCACAAGTTGGCCTCGCTGCCGGGGCCATCGCCACTCATCATAGCCATGGACAACTCGTCCAGCCACGCTGCGAGTGTCCACACCAGGCCACAGAGACAAGTACGCGTCATGATCGCGTACGGGACGGTGTACATATTTTAAAAAAAAAATGAAGAAGAAGAAGACGAGGCACTGAACCTTCGTCAGGTGGGGCATCAGTTGAGGTGCTGGTGGCAGCACACTCAAAGGCCAGAGGCACGTCTGGATGGCTTGCGCTGAAATCTGGCCCAATGCAAGAAAGAAGTCAATACATCTCAGCGGCCTACGAGGGCTCCATGCTCATATGGCGTGTGGGAGGCGTACAATCCTACCCATGCCTCCCCCGGTAAGGGGGTTGCCCCACGAAAGGCTGCGAAGAGTTTCGACAAATCCATCTCTCGGTGTTGATCAAAAGAGCGAAGAGGGTACGGGTTCTTTTTTCGCAGGGCGGCACTAATATTTTGGATTCCAGGAAAAAAATCAAATATTCGTCACGGCCACTTGCTCGCGTGGCTGTCAGTGTCTGTTCGCCTACGGGCGGCGTTGGGCGAGCTTGCCGCACGCCTGACAGTAGCCAAAGAGCAGGCGCGAGGGAATGTGCACCGCTGAGATGCCGCCACAGTGGCGGCAGTCCTGACAGGCCGCCTCGAGCACCGCGCCACGGCCCAACAGGGCCTTGTTGGCCTTCCTCTCCTCGTCCGCCTGCCGCATCCTCTCCTTGGCTGCAGCAAAGAAGAGATCTTGTCACTTGGCCACGTACACGACACACGCACGCGCACGACACACGCACGACACACACCACAACACACACAACACAGGGGGACAGCCAATAATTACCGAGCTGGGCTTGCTGTTCGAGCTCTTGGGTGATGGTGTCGAGGTTCTTTCCCATGCTGTTGGTCCAATACCGGTTGGCTCCCGCGGAGAGCAGGTAGTCAACCACGTCTTTGCGCTTTCGCCAAGCCGCAATCAACAGCGCGTTCCACTGCATGTCGCGTGTGTCGTGTGTCGTGTGTGTCGTGTGTGTCGTGTGGTCCAACCGAGACTGAGTGCACCATTGGACTGAGCACGTGTCGAGAGGCCAACGCGGGTACCTTGCCGTCGTAGGATACCTCGTCGAGGTCGGCGCCCATCTCGGCGACGAGAACGCGCACGGCGCCGATGTGGCCCTCGCGTGCGGCCAGCATGAGGGGCGTGAAGCCGCAGAACTGCTCGGGCATGTCGACCAGCTCGTCGACGCTGTAGATCCCGTTCAGCACGTCCGCGCGATTCCACGCTCGCAGGGCCTGGATCCACCTCTGGCCATCGACGTTCCCCGAGGACTCGGCACCGGCGGTGAGGCTGGCGAAGGCCTGGCAAATGGCGCGAATCGACTCCACATCACCCAGCTCAGCCGCCTTGCACAGCGGCGGTATGCCCTTACCTTCACACGCGTCGTTTAGCGGGCGCGAGCACCACACACACGACACAGCGACATACACAGAGAGAAATTAAGGGTACCTCGGTCGCTGAGGGAGGCGCCCTTGAGTATGAGCTCTCGAATGATGCGCGTCTTCCGGAGCCGTACGGCCATGCTCAGCGCCGACAGCGAGGTATAGGTGCCGGACCCGCAAATGGCGTCGGGGTCTGCGCCCTTTGTCAGCGCCTCAATCGCCGCCTGAAGATAAACTGTCAACGTGGTCCGCACGACACGCACATGTACCACCGCACCACCGCACACGCACACGATACAAATAAGGCGGCCTAGGCAGCTGCGTACGGTTTCGTTGCCGGTGCCGATGCAGCGGATGAGTTGGTCGTCCTTGCGCACGGAGGGGATGGCGAGGTGGCGCAGCTCCTCGAGGTCCTTGATCTCGCGCTTCCGCATGGTCACGCCCAGGCGGCGCCGGCGCTCGCGTCGGTCCTGCGTGACGTAGCCGTAGGGGTCCCACAGGCTCTGTTGCTCGTCGGCCGCCCACTCGCGGCTCATGTAGGTGGGCTTGACCGCCTGCGCGCACGACAGGTCGCTGGCCACCAGGAACGTGTACGGTGGCGGGGGCAGAGGCGGAAGCTGCCCGTCGCCACCCAGCGCTGACCGTTTTCGGCGCTTGGGGCGGCCTCGGGCCTGTGCCGCCGGCGACTGCGCGTCTTTCTTCTTCCTCTTCTTCGCCTTTGGTTGGTTCTCTTCTTCCTCCGGCTCCTTGTTGTTCTTGACCGTCGTCTTGCTGTTCTCCTTCTTCTTCTTCTTCTTCTTTGCCGTGCTCCAGGTCCACAGCTGATCCAGCCCAAACAGGTCTGTGCGCACCACCGTCAGCCAAGTCGGTTTCGCAGCTCCAACGTTGCGGCCGCAAACGTACTCTCGATGGTGGTGTGCTCCGCCAGCTGCTGCACCGCCGCTTCGGACAGCAGTTCCAACAGGAACGCCTTGCCCTGTCGTGTGTGTCGTGTGTGTCGTGTGCGTGTGTTGGTGCGCGGCCGGCCAACATCAGCTCAGAGGGTGCAACGTCTCAGGCCTAAGAGGAGCAAGCGCGTACCACGTAGTGGCCTTCGCCGATGGGCCACTTCACGAAGGCGTGGTCCACGCGGCCGACGGACGGCACCACGAGGCACCGCAGCGCGCTCTGCCAGTAGCGCAGCGAGCCGGGTCCGCTGCCGACCTTGCCCCTCTTCCTGTGTGCCTTCATCATCTTGTGCGCCGCTACGCCGGGGTGCTGGCGCGAGACCAGCTCGCGGCGAAAGAGATGCCGCCAGATGCTGGGCTGGCGGCACACCCCGAGTCCGAAGAATCGGGAGACCAAGGAGAGGCAGGCCAGAGATTTGGGGTCGAGCCACATCGCCACCTCGTACCAGACCTCCGCCGGCAATGCCAGCTCCGAGTGCGGCTCGGCGAGCGTTTCGCCCTCCCCGTCCATCTCCATCTCTGGCGAAGCGTGCAAAGAGATTCTTCGAATTAATCATTCATTTTATTTTGCATTTTCTCTTCGTGCAGACTTGATCTTTCCTGCATCGATGCGTAGGGCTGGACTTGTAATGTCGCGATCATCGAAGAAGAAAGCGGCCACAGCGGCAACCTCGCAGGTGGCCTGTGCCTGGCTTTGCCATTGAGAAGCTAAATTACAAATGCTGACCTCCCCAAGACGGCAGGACCGGGCGTGGGTGGCACAGCGTCGGGGCTGCCGCAGTGCATTGGAACAACAAAGGAGGGCAACGTGAAGCTCACCATACACGTCAAGCCCAACGCCAAGATGTCAGCCGTCACAGGTACTCGCACGTCGACTACTCGACATGTCCTGTGCAGTACTCTGAGCAGACCACAACATGTTGCTAGACATGTCCAGCGAGGCTATTGGAGTGGCGCTGGCGGCTCCTCCGAGAGACGGCGAAGCCAACGCAGAGCTGGTGGACTTCATGGCAGGGGTACCAGCCAGCTAGTCCTGCTTTCTACCTACTGCCAGAGATCACTGACCTGTCGGGCTCGGCTGGTGAAGGTGTTGGAGGCGAGGAAGAAGCAGGTGGAGCTGGTGAGCGGCTCAAAGTCGCGGGACAAGGTGCTGCTGGTCACCGCCATGACGCCCGAGCAGGTGCACGCGAAGCTACGACGGCACCTCAACATCGCCGATGAGTAAGGCGGACGGCCTGTACTGGGACCCAAAACGACGCAGCGGCATCATCGTGTACAGAGTGCGTCGAGCCTGGTCAGGCAGCAGAAGTGCGAGGACGAAGCCACGATGAGTAAGCGAGGCCGGCAGTGATGGGTCGATTGATGCGTGCGCCATTCATCACCAAAAAACGAAGAAGCGCTTCGCTCATGAAGGAACAGCTTGAGTGAGAGCTGAGAGCAAGAAGGAGATGGACCAACCGAGCGAGAACGAGTCCTTTACTCATCTGGACGATGACTACCTCGCCTACTTGTTCCTGGGCACAAGCCAGGCGCAACCACCACTCTCTCAAGACCAGCTGCCCGGTACACCGACCAATGGTGCCGGAGCGACAGCTGCCGAGCCGCTCGACTTCCTGGCCGAGCTCGAGCGACACTTCGACCTCGACCTCGACCTCGACAGCGTCGACCTCAGTACTCTGGGGCTCGCCGAAGAAGAGGAGGGCTGCATTACTCACTCCAGTAGGAGGAAGCAGAGGCGATTCGACGCTTGGTCGCCAACTACGACTGTTGGAGCAGCGCCGCTACTCCCCCTCAGCCCCCCGGACGGGGTGGGCCAGGAGAGCCCTGTCGGAGGCGAAAGCCCCATCCTACCAGCGAACAGCATCATGCATCCCTTCCTCCCCCCTCACCTCTTCGCGCTACCCTCTTCGTCTTCATTAGCGACTACTTCATTGTCGTCTTCTTCTGCTACAGCATCCTCTTTCTCTTTCCCTTCGTCGGCGGGTCCAGCACCAACCGTCCAACCGCCCTCGGAACCCATCAAGCTCGAAGCGGCCTCCTCGCTCCCCGTGGTGCAGGGCAGAGTGAGTAGTGGCGCTGGTATGCAACGCAACATTCTGCGGCTCAACGACAGGCGCGGGGATGAGGACCGCGTGATCATGCACCCGCCGATCAGCGCCCCCCACGCCGCGGCGGTGCCGAAGATGGTAAGCGACAGCCACAGGGACGTGGGCAAGATCCACGAGATGATGGCCAGGCGCAAGGTCAAGGGCGTGCGGAGGACCCGTAACCCAGCGGCCGCACCCACCGCCGCCAAGCCTTCTGCGAAGCTCAACAGCTACGCGACACAGCACATCACGTCGGCCCTGTCGGCCATGAGTGTGAGCACCAAATTGCCCCGTGCTAGCGCGCAGCTGCAGCAGCACGCGTTCCCTTGGCGCCCAGCGCAGGCGCCTTCGTCTGCGCCGGCTGTGCCACCCAACGCTGGGTCCTTCCCCTGGCTGGCGGCATCGAGCCAGTGATCTGCTTCGTTCGCATATGTACATATATACAAAAGGAACAGACTGTGGAATGTTCAATTACATGTCGTGGTGACCTTTCAAGCAGGGTACTCGATGTTGAACTTATAGGGACAGACATTACCTTCTATGGCGCTGCAGACCAGCGCCACCTGCGGTAATTTTGGGGACAAGAAAAGGGGTGTGACTATCGCTCGGGCAGGCGCGGCCCTTGAACTCGCTGCGTTCAAAGGTCGACCACCTCACCCACCAATCTCGCAAGAAAGAGGAAGAGGAGAGCAAGGGGTGGCTGTTGGTCGTTCGAAAGTGGCGCCGATTGAACGGATCCCCTCTGGTGCCGCCGAGAAAATCACAATCACCCCCGCCCGGTGCTCGTCTCGATGCTGAGCTCGATAGCATCGTCTCCATCTTCTTCTTCTTCTCCTTCGTGCGGCACCCCCTTCACGCGCTCTTCTTCTGCTTCATCTCTCTCCATCTCCATATCGGCGACGGGTGTGGTGAGCACCACTACTTCGCCCTACCAGCGACCCTATTCCCACTCCACCCACACATCGCCGTTCTCTTCTTCCCCTCCTCTGTCCACAGTTCTTCAGTCTTCCTCTACGACACATCCTTCATCCTCTACCTCACGTTACGGCAACATCGCCTCGCTCCCGCAGTCATTTCCACCTCGCCGGCACAGCAGCAGCAGCCTCTTCAACTTCGGCACTGACCCCAAGCACGACCTTCTCCACAAGGGCATCAAGAGCCCTCGATCCCACAAGAATCGTCATCGAGGGAAGCTGGGGGCGGGCGCATGGCGAAATCTGAAGGAATTGCTGGAACGACCACGAGAGATCACCTCCAAGCCGGGCGCGTCGCATCGATACGACCGCGAAATCAAGATCAGCTGCTCCATCAAGACCCTCCTCACAAAGCTGGAAGAGAAGTTTCGGTTGTTCCAGCTCATCGTGCGGCCGGAGGGCATTCGATTGACCGGCGGTGGTGCCTCGTGCGTCCTCTCGCTCGGCAACGAGAGCCAGCTGAACGATCTCGATCTCACCTTCTACCTCGACGACGATCGGCGCGGTAGCCACAATTTCGCCGATGTGCTGCTCTGCGAGGAGGAAGTGCTCTCTGAGCTCGTCGAGGAGCAGCTGGGCATTCGCCTTTCGCTCTTCGAGATCTACCAGCTCTTCTTTCGCGAGAGCTTCCGGATAGGCGAGAAGCACGAAGCATGGTCCCTCTTCCGGTGCGGCAGCGATTCGCTCGGCATCGACATTCGAGTCGTCGAGCGAAATCGACGTAACTTCGTCTTCTCGATCGATTCCTTCGAAATCATCCTCGATCCCATGCTCAAGGACACCACCGCCGGCGATGACGATGTCACTCCCGATCCGGACGAGGCAGGAGGAGGCGAGAATGGAGGCTACTCTGTCGATGCGGGATGGATCGAGATGGCGGCGAGTAGCGGCGAGCACACATCTTCGCCGAGGAGGAAGAGCGGCCTCACGAAGAGTGGCGGCAGCGGGACGTCGACCTCGACCACGACCTCGACGACGAAGGCGAGTCGAACCGAGGTAGAGGTGGAGTGCAACTACGGCGACTTCAAGGAGGCGTGCATCCACCTCCACACGAAGCAGCTCCGGACCTGGGACCCCGGGTCGGTGCGCCGCGGCCTCTTCCGCTACTGTCTCGAGCTGGCCAAGGGCAATCGACCGTCGGACGAGGACAAGCAGCGGCTCGAGGCCATCTTCGTCGAGGAGCTCTACCACGAGTTCGCTGCGTGGACGAACGACGGCGACGAGTTCCAGCGCAGCATCCACAAGTTCCTCCACACGCACCAGCGGCACGGCTTCCAGTTGCTCACCCATCTCCACACCACCCTGCGCAACATCGAGCCGCCGCCCACCGTCACCCCCAGCCTCCAGCAGAAGATGATCACCGTCATCGAGGAGACTATGATTATTTATTTCATGTAAGTACCACACTACGATGGGCCACACCCCGACCCCCAACAACAACAACAACGTCAACAGAGCCCTCTCTCCGTTCTTGCTCTCTGAGCTCTTTCACCAAGGCCAGGCTAAACGTGTAGGTGTTCGTTGGCGAAGATCATCTGCAACAAGAGGGTAGGTGAACGTTCGGTGGCTTGTGCAGACCAGACCGCGCGTGTGTGGGTGGAACCACAACATGATGGTCATGATCTGGCGGCGATCAGTAGCCCTGGACCTGACACTCCAGCCAAGAGGCGCCTTGGAGATCGCCAGGAATTTCGGCATTGTTGCCATAGCGTTGGCGTGGTGTTCGCAGGACGGGAACACAGTTCCTCTTTTCTCCTGTGGCAGCTTCATAACTCCTTCCAGGGTCTCTCTTCTTGAGCAAGAACCAACACAACTTGGGTTGGAGTGTAAATCATCACACGAGAGAGCCCCCACCCAACACCACACTACTTCTTCCACTTCCTGATTGCGGCACGCGTTGGTTGACCTGCAAGGCGGTTGAACAGCTCGCGCGGAGATAAGTAACACACAGCCTGAGCGGCAGGGACCCCAACGCAACGAAAGATGGAGGAGGCGTCCACAATGGCGGCCAGCCCGTGGATTACGTGCTTTTGTGTTGTCAAGTTCGACCTGGAATACGGACACAGTTACTCCCCCCCCCCCGTTATTGATTGATGATGGAGCGATTTATATTTATTTATTTATTTATCTATCTTCTACAGCTCTGGAGGAATGTCAACCGGAGGTGTCTTTGCCGCCAGAAGAGCGGAAGAACATGTACGTATTTAAAAATTAATATTTGTTTATTATTTTTCCTTTGTATTAATATTTTCATATTACCTTTCTCCGCGGTGGTGTAGCGCCTTCCTTTCGTTCCCGGACTGCAACGTCAACACCAGCTCGGACTCCCTGTTCACCTTCCGCACACGCAAGGGCGACCGACGCCTCCACCAGTTTCACCACGGTATACTCTCCCTACGCCGCAGCTTCTCTTGCACCACCGCACACGACACTCAGCACGACACACAGAGTCATTGACAATCCCACTTGGCCTGCAGGCTACGCCTACTTTCGACAGCAAAAGGACGAGACATCGTCTCGAGGCTACCTCCAGGTGCGGTCTCCCCGATTTCGTATGTGTCGTGTGCTGTGCGTCCTGTAGCGCTCACGCATCATATGCGGACGCTGGCCACCCACTCAGAAATCGATCGTGGTGCTCTCTCCGCTGCTGCACGCCCACTTCTTCAAGCGGCTCATCAAGCTGGTGGGCCACCTCTACTTTAAGCGCGGGCCGTCGGTCCTCGCCACCGCCGCCGCCGACATCCGCTCGTGGTACGCCGCGCGTGACCCTGCCAACGCCGACCCTGGTCTCCATCTGCTGACGTCAGCTCACGCATACCACGCATACCACATTATGGGCAGGCCCGAGCCCGAGCCGGGCAAGAGCTACGAGCTGCCGCTAATGGGCTGGGTCCTGCGCGTGCAGCTGCCCGCCAGTCCGCGCTCCGCCTCACCGCTCTTCGCGCCGCAGACCTCCGCACCCTGCCCGTCTTCTTCTTCATCGCCCGCCTCAGCGCCGACACGATTGCTGGTCGGCAGTCCGCCGACGTCGGCCTCGCCGCCTCAGCCATCGGCGCCCGCCATCACCGCAGTTCCCGAAGCGGTGCGCGTCGCCCCCCCCCTGCGCGTGGCCTCTCCGCGTGCTCTTGGTCTCTTGGCTAAACCTGCGGGGCGGGGGGCACAGTTGAAGGGCTACTCGCACGAGGGCGCCGAGCTGTTCAAGGGCCTCGGCAGTGCGCTGAGCCACCTCTGGCATCTCTGGGAGCTGGTACGTTATTACGCCCGGCGCGCTCTTTTCCGTTCGCTCGTGTCGCGATGCGTGTGTGTGGCCACTTTGGCTCGCGTTTTCACACGGCACACACAATCGTTGGCCACCAGGTGCTGTTGAACGAGCCGCTCGTCGTCGAGGCGTCCGACCCGTCTCTGACCTCTGACGCTGTCGTTTCCCTGACTCAACTCATCTCACCCGTACCATGCGCTTCTCCTTCTCGCACGCACACGCACAACCGCACACGCACACGCACACGCGGGCACGCCACTGAGTTGACTGGGCGCTTCTGCGTTGTTTCTGGGCCAGTTGTCCTACTGCGGCGATTTCCGGCCCTACTTCACGATTCACGACCGCGACTACAACGAATACGCCAAGGCCCACCCCGAGGTACGCGTGTGTGTCGTGTTTGTGTGTCGTGTGTGTCGTGTGTGTCGTGTGCGGTGCGACACGTGCGGCGAGGACTCACCATTTGCCGTTGTTCCGTGAACGCGCGCAGTGCTTGCCCGGTGCCATCATCGGGGTGACCAACCCGCACTTCAGCCACGTGCTGGCCCATTGGCCCCACACGCTCCACATCGGCAAGTCGGCCCCGCGCGTGCTCGTGCGCAAGCAGGCGGGCGACCCCACCAGGGCACAGGCCTCCACGTCGACCACCGCCGCTACCGCCGCCGCTCTCGGCAACAGCGGTCCGCCCGCGTCCAAGCCCTGGCGCTCGAGCAGCGTCGATGGGAGCAGCCGCAGCTACAGCGACTCGACCCTCGGCGATTCGCATCTCCACGACGACGACGGCAGCAGTAGCAGCAGCGGCGATGACGATGGTAGTGGCGACGACGGCGATGATGGTGACGATGGCGCTGTCGATGACCACAGCCCAGCGCGGCCGGGCTCGGTCCCGATCCCCATCGCCAAGACCAACGTCACCACCTCGTTCGCGGCGAGCCGCCATGGCGGCGGCGGCGACGGTAGAAGCAGCACCAGCACCAGCACCAGCAGCAAAGGCAACACGAGCTTCAGCTTCGGCGGAACGAGGGGCGTGTTCGACGTGCTGCGCGAGAAGATGAGCATCGGCCGGCTGCCCATCAAGGCCGGCGCGGGCCTGTCGCCCGACGGCCGCTCGCCGGCCTCGCCCGGCCGCGTGGGCCGCTCGCGCTCCATCAGCTCGGCCCACCTGCCGGGCTCGCCCACCGCCCACATCCACACAAAGCCGCAGCGAAGCAGCACCACCGTACGCCTCGCCCCCCCCCCCTGTGTGCGTGTGCGGTGCGTGTGCGTGTGCGTGTGCGGCTCATATGAATTTTTCTTACTTTTTTCCCTCAACAGAATGTGGACTCGAAAATGAAGCCGCTTGTGGTGGTCAACAAGCGGGTGCTCAAGCAGCTCCTGGTGCCCGACCGGCCCGAGGCCTACTACAACGAGCTCATCCGGCGGCACTTTCACCGGCTGACGGAGGTGTTCCTGCGGCCGCTCGAGCAGTACTTTGCCTCGCTGGTCCCGGCCGCCAGCACCGTGTCGCCCTTCAAGCCCGCCCCACGCATCGCCGCCTTCAGCCAAGACCACTTCCTCAAGTCGCTCTGCAGAGGTGCGTCCAACCGTTATCGTGTCGTGTGTCGTGTGCCGTGTCGCATGTGCCGTGTCGTGCCGTGTTGTGTCGCGTGGAGATTTGGGTTTCATTGAACCGACGTGGTGGGCGAGCAGACGACGGAGCGTATTTGACGGGCAGTGCGTCGGGCGATCAGCTGCTCTACAAGCGATTCCTGCGATCCCAGAACTACTACGGTTGGCTCCAGCGCCGCGAGAGCGAAGCCACGACCCAGCTCCAGCGGTACGCCCCGTACACCACACCACACTCCACGCTCAGGCGCTGACATCGCTCTTGTTGCAATTTCTCCTGCCAGATGGTACCTGCGGGCGTTCCTGAGCTCCAAGGTGCCGCCCATCCTGCGACGAAAGGCCGAAATCGAAATCGTCGACTTTTACCTCCTCTTCCAGGCCAACGTACACCTCCTTGCACCGTGTGCGTGTGCGTGTGCGTGTGCGTGTGCGTGTACGTGTGCGTGTGCGTGTGCGTGTGCGTGTGCGATGAGGTCGCAGCTAATCGCGGGTGGAATGCAGATGAAGAAGGCAGAAGAGGGCTCGATGGATGCGGAGCGAGTGGAGGCCTGCTCGGAGGCCATCCTCGCCTGTCTGCCGAGCGATCTCGCCCAATCCATCCTCGTCCAGGAAAAGGTTTGTGAGCGCGCTCCCGCGGCCACTCGCCTGCCGTTCTTCACTCGTGCTGGCTGTGCGCACACACTCACACACGTTGTGTGCGTGTGCGTGGCCGATATGTACCTCACAGGCGCGGGCTGCGCAGTCTGGCCTCAGCGGCGGCGAGGAAGACGGCAGCGGTGGCGAGAGCGGCGACAACAGCGACTAAGTCGTCGTCCCCGGCAGTGTCTCTGCTGGCGCACTTTCGGAAGCACTGCCGGAAGCAAACAGACCAATCGCGCACTTTGTAAAAATATTTATGTTAAAAAGTCAACCAATCTTTTTTGCTTCGCAGTCGAGGTACTGAAGCTGTACACCAACGATGGCGCAAGCGATGCTGCAGAAGCCGACAGCGGTCGACCGCTGTGCACTGGAGCTTTGGAGGCGGCACGGCAGCGGGCCGGTGGCCTCAACCGAGGGGGAGCTCCTGGTGGAGCGCATACTGGCGCGCCTGGCCTCGACCGAAGGGCCGCCGCTCAACAAGCTCTTCGACTGGCTGTTCTTCGACGTCTCGCCTGATGGGTGCCTCGCCTTCCTTGATGGACCACCTTCTTCGTACGTGCCTTCTTGATGTCTTCTACGTTTTTGGATGTCTTCTGCGCCACTTGTTGAAGAGGTTGTGTTGGGGGGCGAGGAAGCTGAGCTGACACAACAAGGGCACCTCCAGTACGACGACTACTACTTCTGATGGCCAGGTCGAGAAGGCGGAGCTCTTCGCAGCCATCGGCTCGCAGGTGCTGGAGCGATGGCGAGAGGCGAGCGGCAACTCAGGAACGGAGGAAACGTCGAAGCTCTACACGCAGCACTCGGCCGGCCTGTGGCGACGCCTGTGGGCTGCGACGGAAGATATATTGGAAGTCGACCCCGCTGAAGGTGTGGCAGTGCTGTTGCTGCGATGCTTGACCGTGATCCATGGCTTCCTCCCATCGCTGAGCCAAGGTGCGCTCTTCTCTCTTGCTTTGTGTGATGTGGGCGCGCCACGAGTGCATTGGCATGACCTTGGCCTGCAAGTAGGGGGAGTTTGGGAAGCCAGGACGCCCTTGGCTACGGGCCTCTTGGCTCAGTTCAAGCACAGCGTGCTTCAGAACGCCAGCGCTGCCATCGTCCTGGGCACGTACTTCCTCTACACTTAGCTTTTTTTTGGGTGGGGGGGACATCCCAGTCATCGAGCAAGCATGAGGGAGGCTGGTGTCTTCTTCATTCTCGCCTGATGGATGGCAAACAAATAGAGGGGCTGGCGTTCCTGGGCGTGGTGGCCGAACAACTGGAAGATGGCGTGTGGCCATTCCTTTCCGACTTTCGACAGGTACGCGCCACGGTGGGTCAGGAGCCGTGTACTCAACCATTCAACCCTATATCACGCCTACCATACCATCATCAAAGGTGACGTCTCGTGTTTGTCCTCCACTCAGCTGTGGAACCAAGCGGACGACCCCTGCCTGATGCGCCTGTTTGGCCACGCAGAGAGCCAAGTGCGGCTCGCGACTCTCAAACTCATACAGCCGTCCAGCGAAGCCTTCCTGGAGGCCTACCGCGATGAGATGTACAGCAAGGTACCCTACCACTGCTCTTCACTCGTGGGGGCCTTGTCACCACAAGTCACCTTCTCCACACACCAGATGTGGTGGATGTGCATCGACGATTGCGACGCACAAGTTCGCGCGGTGGCGTGTCGTCGCCTCAACGCGGCTTACATCTATGACGCCGCCATCAAGCTCCGTTGGCAGCTGCCAGCGATAGTTCTCCGGCTGGACCAGGTGGGCAGTTTGGTCCTGACACCAATGCAGATCGGGCGTTGCAGTGGCTCACTTTCTTCGGCCACCTGGTATCGCCCCCTCTCACAGGAAACAGATTCCTTGGCGCTTATGTCGCTCCTCGTGCTGCTGGCCAACTTTGTGCACCGTGTGGCTTCTGATGAAGAAGAGGCTCGGGCCGAATGTACCTCTTTGATCAACTCAGCAGGGTAAACCCTCCCCACACATTGTCAATCTCATGCGAAGTGACACTCACTCTTGCAGAGGTAGTCATTACCCCAAGCTGACAAACGGTCTCCTGGCTGGTGGTCGGCAGACTGGTTGCAGCTGTCGCCAGGCTTGCCCGTTGGGAGGCCACGGTTCCGACACTGTTGGATCTGGCCGTGGACACCGTGGTGGCGCATCTCCACACCGCTGCGGAGCCCTCCGATGCCCTTCTTGCAATCCAAGCTCTGCCCAGCGAACTCCAGCAGCGCATCGACAGTGCGGCAAGCTGCAGCAGTTACAACCCCCCACCCCACTCACTTCCAACCTCTCCATTGTTGAATCGATTGGCTGATGTTTTTGTTTTTGTTTTTGTCCTTAGGTCGCCAGCGTAGGGAAGCGGGCAAGGGCGTGTTCAACAGCAGCGTGGAATGCCTGCAATTGCTGGTCAAGCTGCTGAAGGAGGAGACGTGGCCACTCGTTTGGGGGCTCGTTTCGTCCTGGCTGGTCCCCAAACGCCCCTGGCAACTCAGGTGCGCACCTCACCACTCAGCTCCCATGCCCATGAGTAGTTGCTCAATATTTTTGTGGGGGGGGGGCAAAACCAGGGAGGGCGGCCTCTTGCTTCTCGACTGCTTGAAGTCGCACTGCAGGGACTTGTACGACACGCTCGACGAAAAGGTCACCACGTTCCACCTTGAATTCGTCGAGCGCTGCTTGTCCGATCCCCAGGTGCGTTTTGGCATCATAAGCATCTGCGTAGGCAACTGACCAAACACCACCACTCCACACACCACAGTCTGAAGTGCAAGCGGCGAGCTGTGTGGCGCTCAAGAGCTACCATGGGCTGTTATTGCAACGCCCGGACCTCGTGGCAAAGCTGCTGTCGCTCTTGGCGCCATCCAGCAGTCCCACCGAGCAAACGTGCCGGGCCGTGAGCGACCTGCTGATCGCTGCCGGCGATCTCGCGTGCCTCGGCCCAGAGCTCGAGGCCGCAGCCATTCGCACGCTGGTCCTCTTGATCCGCCGTCCTCCAGTACGCAGGCTGCAAGCCTCAGCCCCACCCCCGGACTTGATGGCAGAACACCTGACGGCTCACACACACCAATCCGCACCACAGAGCGGGCGTGCGTTCAAGATAACCCTCGTTCCGGTGCGGATCTGGGGCCAGGCGCGATGCGCTCAGGCGCATGTGGAACCGAACCACCGCAAGCTCCTTGACTGGGTGCTTGCCCAGCTGCTGGACGTGCTCGTGGCGCCCCCCGATGACGTCATCCATGAAGGTGAGATGCTAGTTCTCATGAAGAGCCTCCCCTTGCTGATACCCCCTTCAGGTATGCCACTCCAATGATCACCCAGTTTGGCCCTGGGTTGCAGGCAACCACCTAACATTCTTGAAATTCGTCAGGTGGCAACACCAGGTCGGAGCAGGGGGTGAGGGCCTGTGTGGCGGTAGTGAATCGTCTCGCCGTCTCCAATCCCAAGAGTCAGGTATGCCCAACCAACCACCCCATTGTGCTCCATCAGGCTGTGCACGTCCTTTCGTGACACACGACAATGACACACACATTGCGGCTGTGCAGCTCGTACCAGATCTGCTGCGCCTGATGCTCGAATTGTGTGAGCAAGATCCAACTCGCATGCTTTCTGCCGACGCCACCATTGAATCAAGCTTGCGCACCGTCATTTCGGTAAAGCCTTTTGTTCTTTGTGCTCTGTTGGTGTTCATAGCACCATGAGTTCCAATTCCTTTCTCGCATGGCCGGGCAGGCGAACCCGGAGGTGAACGGGCCGCTGCTCAAGCAACTCGTTGCGTGCCTTCCCGGCGTGGTGGAGGCTTGCCTGGGCCGACTTCTTCCGAGCCACATCGCCGCCCTGGCGCAGTACCAGTGCACGAGCTTCAGCGTGGATCCCGATATCTTCCAGTCCGCACCTCTGTTCGCCGACATAGGTCCTTTTCCCATTTCATCCGTTCCATGTGCTTCTCTTTTACGCGACACATGCTCACGCACACGCACGCGCGCACCACCGCACACGCACACGTCCGCGCAATTACAGGCCTTCTGGCGACACACTACCCCACACAACTCCGCCCATGGCTCAAGGACCTGTCGACCACCCTGGCGCAGCACTTCGGCCGCTTC
>CDFJ01200448.1:0-10225 GCA_000826505.1 Acanthamoeba pearcei
CCTCCGCCGTGCCGGTCGCGGGTTCGACCTCCATCCGCAGCTCGAGTTCCGCGCTCGGTTCCGCCACCTCGCGCGGCCGATCTCGAACAGCAGCCTGCGGCTCCGGAGGCAGCACGACCTCCACGACCTCCGTGGCCATCGGTTGGACCGGTACTAGCACTTCGCAGAAGAGTGGTTCCAAGGACTTCGTTTCGGGTATGAGGCGCGCCGTCGGAGGCCCAGCGAGTGTACAGCCGCAAGCTTCGAGGAGTACAGGTGCCACCAACACCGGCTCGCTCGCCTGGAGTCCACAAGGCGCCTTGCCTTCGGTCGACACGAAGGTGGCTGTCGGTTCACGATGCGCCGGCCCTTCTTCACTCGAGTGCATCGCCTCTCGTGGTTCCACCGCCACGCGTTCGGAAGGCTGCCCGGCAGGTTCGCATTCCTCGACAGACGGAAGAGGCTCTATTGGCTCCGGCAACGCGAAGGGCTCCGCCGCTGTCGATTCACTCGGTCCGGCTGGTTCGAGAAGAACGCAAGCGTCGACCGACGACGTCGGGATCAACTCCACCTCGATACGAGCGACCAGCGCTCCGGGGTTCGAAGGGCTGGCTGGCGCAGCCGGCATTGGAGGTTCGACACGGCCGAGTTCCTTCGGTCTCGCTTCGGCAAACTCGCCGTCGACACAAGCGACCGGTGCTCCGGGGTTCGAAGGGCTGGCTGGCGCGGAAGACACTCGCGGTTCGACATGGCCGAGTTCCTTCGGTACCACTTCGACGACGCAAGACACCTCGACGGAAAGCAGCTCGGGAGCAGGTTCGCTCGGCTCCGTGGGTGCAGTTAGCATCTGAGCCTCGGCAGGGTTCGGCCATTCGTCCGGGGCTTCTTCGCTTCTCGTCTGCTCTTCGGGGTCGCTTGGCGTGCTCCGGTCCTCGTCGCTGTCCTCGTCGGAAGTGCTGAGCCCTTCGTCCCGTTCGCGTCCCGTGTCGAGCGCTGGGTCGCAGCCAATGTCTTGCGCCGACTGCTCTTCGGCATTGTTCGACAGAGCTTCGCGCGGTGAGGTACGCCCTTGCGGCTCACTTCGAGCTCCCTCACGAGGAGGTTCGAGAGAGCCTTCCGCTTGCTTCGATAACTGTTTGAGCTCACTTCTTAGTTTCGCGAAACAGAGAAGGGCATGGCGCGAGGTACCTTGCTTGGATCTGGGACCGTGCCGATCGTTCGCGTGTCTACACTGAGTTCGTTCTCGAGGCACATGGGACGAGCGTCTCCAATCGGGCGCGTTGGCGGCGAGAAGACGAGGCCCGAGGGGGTTGAGCCTCCGAGAGATACTGCCACAGGGCGAGGTGGCAGACAGAACGAAGGTCTTGGAGGCAGCGGCCTCGACGGGATGAAAGACGGTGCGGCGAAGAACCGTGAAAGAACAGGCCTATCTCCGTTGGTGCTCGTGCCGACCGTAGGCGTTGCGAAGACCGCAGAGGTAGGAGCCGGCTCCGCAGCAGCTACGTCTCTCCGCATGCCTGCTGCAGCTGAGCCGCTGGTTGACGACGGGTTGCTCCCGAACGAAGGAAAGAAGCGGAAAGGAAAGCGGGGCGGGCTGCGGCTACGCGGCTGCTCTGGCAGAGCGGCCTGTGGCCCTACACGGTAAGCCGCTACACGACCGATGCGAAGTCCTACTTCCGAAAAAAGAGTGTACGTACCCCGTCCACTGCTGGGTCGATTTCGCTAGGGCGCAACATGAATGGCTTCACAGGTGAAGGTCTATCGTTCTGCATCGCCTTGCGTCCGTATCTCCTACTTGCGTGCTTGCTGTATGGCAAAAGGGCCGTGAAAGAAATGCCCAGTCACAGGCAGGCAAAAACCAAGCCGCATTTCTTTTGCGGCACTTTTGCCAGACGAGCCACGTCTCCCGCTTCTATCTTCATCTACTCGACACGATGCGGCTCAAGTTTCGGATCACAGGTGCGCTCCTAGAGTAGCAAGGGCCGTGAAGAACCAGCTACTTGCCTCACCTTCGCGTTCTATTCTATCTGTGCAGACTCCTTTGCGCTCAAGTCGAACGAGCATGCGCGCAGAGTGGCTCTGATAGCCGCTCTACCGGTACCCCGTGTAGATGCAGACCAGGACACCACATGGTATGCGCTACGAACCTTGGTAAAGCTACGCTGCGTTGCCTTCCAACCCGTCCTTTATATGTAGGGACTACTTGCGCTACGCCAGGTTCTCGCTAGACGGAGACCAGCTTCTTGGGAAGCTCGGGACGCAGCTCGAGTGGGAGGTGGAGACCTCTACTTCGGCGTTTCCTCAGGACCTCTCGAGCTTCTTCTCTCCTGTTCCGGTCTATCGCGATGAACACAAGCGTGGTGACGAAAAGCTGCTGTTGGATTCACATCTTGTCGGCCGCACGCGACACGTCGATATTGAGTGCGTCGAACTTCCCTTCTCGACCGTTTCGCCGATCTGCTTCTTCGACCCGAGACTCGCTAGATCCCTACTGCATCGCTTCACTTCCGGACAGCCAGAGAAAGAGCTTCTGGCATTCAAGAGCGTGTATCCGGATGAGTACGTACTCGTCTTTCTCGCTCCTTGCTCCTGGGCCACTCTGACCTTCTCCAAAGAGTTCTACACTACTTGGAGCCGCAGATGGTTGGGGCTTCGCCAGACGCAGTAACCGTCGATTCAGGACCTCTTCGGGAGAGCTTCTCGTGTCGCGCCTCACGCGGGCCAGAGCTTCTAGAACCGAGCTACCTGGCCTTCGGCCTTGCCGAGCAAAGCTCCTTTCTTGAGAGCGTGTCGTTCGCGTGTGGCAGCAAATATGTGGATGTGGTCCTCGACATGACGCTTCCAGACCTACTGGGTACCTTGCGCCTTTCAGCACCTGCTACATGAGTTTGGGCTAAGTTGTATCGCGAACAGGACTATGCGTGTGGAAGAATGATCTGCCTCTACCGTACGAAGCCCTTCCTACGAAGGACCCGCCGGTGTCCTTCGAGACTGCGGAGGACGAAGTTACTGAAACAAAAGGTGGAGGTACTGGCGCATCTCAGATGTAGAGCCTCAACTCGCGTTAACCTCGACTCTGTTACCAGTGCCGCTGGTACATCTGGAAGCTCCTGCCATTCTTCTGGCACCGAAGCGCGCACGATACACCGGCGCTCAGCCCTGCATGCAACTGCACCCGGCATTCGAAAAGCTCGCTCCGGAGTTGCCTCTGGGCCTTTCGAGTGAGCAAGAGATGGTCGTCCTGGCCGAGAAGTTCTGGAGCGGACAAATACGCTTTCTCAACGATGCGGTCGGCAGCTTACCAGCCCCACGGATAAACGATGTGAAGGTGCGCACTCTCGTACTGGTTCGTTTGGTTCTCTTTGAGTGTACATATGCCTGACTTGTGCGTTGCAGGTCACATGCGGAAGCTATCTTGATGCCTTCCTACGGGTCGTTAGTAGCTCGAAGCCCGTTGAAACACTCGAGCTTCGGCTTCCGCCCTTCTGGAATGAAACGCCTCGCGGATTGTCGAGCTCGCTGATGCAGCCGCCAGCGGTGCATACTCTTCACAACATCACGCTCAACTCTCGGCCATGGGAAGAGTTTTCGCTTGAGAAAGCATCAGGTGCGCCAATGTGTCTCGCCACACCTCTTCGTGTCTTCTCACATCGATCAATCTACGTCAGTGAGGCGAGAGGAAGAACCGGAGCTCATTACGAACCTCATCTTTTTGGATGACGAGGTCTTCTCCAACTTCGGAGAGGTAATCAACACCACTGACGCGTCATGTAGCGAATTCCGCTAATGATCGTGGCAGGAGCTGGTCTTCATTCGGCAGGCAAAGAAGGACTGCACTTTCGATGATCGAGCGGATAGCACAGGTTCGCTTTCTTGAGATCGTTCTCCATTCACTTCACGCATTGTAATCTATCTCTACTACAGGTCTGCTCTATAGATACTTGTCGATGTTAGAATCATTACCTCCGCCGAGCGAGTTCGCGGCCATTGTAGAGGAGCTAGCGGAGCAGCCGTGCCTCAACCAATGGGCCAAGGAAGTAAGATGCCCATCAGCTCATACTTACAACCTCTGTATTGATCACGTTTATTTCAGGACGCCATAGAGGAACGACCACCCACTGAAGCGCGTCGCCTCCGCTCCGAGAATCCAGTGGGGCGAGATCCGTCCAAGAGCTTCACTTCCATTACGGTAGGCGTCTTCGTCTATCTTCCTGTCGTTAGTGCTAGTGCTAATAGCGTGATAGGATTCCATCGATGACTACATGCGGATCCGAGGGAAAGGTAAACCTACCCGTATCCGTAGCTCATATCTTCTCTTGGTACTCACAAGGATCTGGCAGCTCTTCCTGAGGTGCACCGCTACGTTTCCGATATGTGGGCCAGTGACTATCGGTTGGAGATACCTCGCGGCGCTCCTTTCCTTGACTATCAGGTGCGGTTGTAAGTGCGCTCTTTGCTGGGGTTTAGCTGACCGGGGTGCGGTATCAGGTGGTGTTGGCGGACCAGATCAGACGGCGCAACAGCCTGCTAGTTCTTCCTCCGAGCGTTCCTCTTCATCCCGTGGCAGCTCTGCTCGCCTTTAACTACCTCTCGTTTCCCGGCACCAAGCTCTTGTGGTTCAGCTGCTCAACAGCCAACCTAAGAGCCGCGCTGCGCTATCATAAGTCGCTGATTCAGGGCCATGCGAACTACGCCGTGTTGAGCGTCGAAGAGCTAGACACCGTCAAAGTCGATGAGAGTGCCTTCGTCTTCGCAGATGCACGCTCCTTTGCCACGGACACGGCAGATCGCTTGTACGGCACCCTAGCTCCGCGTTACGGCATTAGCTCACTATTTCACGATTGGCAGAGCATTGTTTGAGAACTTGGCGTGCGTTTTCTTCGACTGCACCGGCGAGGACGCTTGGCTCGACACTTATCGCCCGGTCATCAAGCACACACTCGGCAACATCCCTGGATGGAAGCGGCTCGCTCTGTCTTCTTCTCCGAGCACTGCGACGAAGCAAGTTTCCGCTCTCGTGACGACGCTTCCACTGGAGCAGATCGTGTGCCGGGCACTCGACGACCCTGACATAGCGCGCCATGTGCAGGCGAAGCACACCTGGCAGGTTGCTCTTTCAGGTGAGAACCAACACGAATCTTACGCGTGAGCGCTAAAACTGACCTGCAACACAGGATCGACCGCTAGCATCCTGCAAACGGCCGAAGAGAGCCAGCACTATCTGATCCAGACAGCTAAGACCCAGCATCCCCATGTCCGTCTTCCCTCTACGGTTACTCTGGAATCGCTTCGGTACCCCCATTTCTTAAAGTGCTTTGCGTCTGTAGAGTGTATTAATCTGGTTCCTCAGGCACATCGAGCAAGGAAACGGAGCAGCACACACCCCCGGTACGCTCTGACGCCTCTTTTCGATCACCAGAGCTCCTCATGAAAGAAGTGTTCCATGCGGGCGCAGGGTTCGATTCACTGTTTCGCACACTGCTCGCTGTCACGTCCGCCATCGAGGCCATCAAAACTGGCGGCGTCCTTTTCGCTCGCGATCAGCTACACAGGGCCTTGATGGGAAACCAGCTTGGGTTAGGTACAGCCACCGAAGCTTTCCTTTAGCCTGGCGCACTCTGCCACTTACTGAGCGAATCGTCATTGCGCAGCGGAAGTTGGTGCCTTCGCCGGAGAGCTAGAAATGCTGGCAGGTGAAGTCGAGGCGGGTCTCCTGCTCGAACACCCAGGCTTCGGCAAGCTTTGCAGTCTGCTGCAGGAGGCAGCGCGTCCACGCTCGTCAGGAAGGCCATTCAGGGTGCGGTACCCGCTTTCGTGTTGAAGCGCCCTGGTTCCCGCCTTTCCTCATATCTGTTACAGGCCATTGTGGTGGTAGATCAGCCTGAGATCATTCCTGCCATGACTCAAGCGATACAAGCTGGGCAGGCTAGCCGCCCGTCCGCAATCGGAGAAAGAGATATTGTGTACGCCTCAAACTATATGACTATGTGACTGATGTTACATTCGCTGATCACGGCGCCTGTAGTGACTGCCTTGCGCATTCTGGCGTGGACTGCTGGATCGCGACCAAGGAGGCCGTCCGGAACGACTTCCCGTGGGAGGCATTCACCTTGCTCGTCGTCTACGACTCCAACCGGCCTTTCATCGAGTCGCTTGAACTACAAGCGCTTCTCTCTCAAGAACGCATCACCGAAGTGTGCATCGTACCCGTGTGGCAAGAACACGCCTCCAGCGACGAGTTTGTAAGTGCTTGGTGCCATGCCGTAAGGTAAGATACTCGAGTGAAGTCTGTGCTCATTAGGTTCCTCACACTTCTTCATCGCCTAGAGGCCACTTTCATGGACGGCAGGCGGAGACCCAACCCGCCCATCCCATCACGCTTCGCGACATAGACGCTCGGAAGTGGCCAGGAAAACTGTTGCAAGGCACGCCGTACACACTCTTACCCGCAACCCACGTTGAGTACTAACTCTGTTTCCAGATTTATCATCAGTTGCCTGCGAGGTTGTGCAAACCACCGCGTCGGTTGAGCTTCAACCAGTGACTCTGATAGCGAGCGAGGGCCTATTGCAGCATCACTCCCTCGTTCGAGGTTTAGAGAAGCAGCACGTCGCCCTGATCGAACGCACCTTACGCGATCCCGTCGACATCATTTTCGACGATAGAGTATGTATGACTATCCGCCCTGCGGAGGTGCTCTCGTCCGACGAAGAAGCGAGAGCATTGGTCAACCGCATCTTAGCCCTCGCCTCGTTCGAGAAATGCTGGCTGATCTTTACCCTCCGCTCAGACGGAGCAAGGTAGGGCTCACCTCCTCTGTCTTGGCGTTCGGTGATGATCCTAACTCCCTGTAGTGACTCCCTTCCTATCGAGTGCTTTCAGCGAGTCACCGCTCGGCTGGCCAACTCGCTGCCGCAGGTGGTCATCCGCTACGCCTATACTGATGAGGATACGGTGTCGCTCATTCGCATAGCGATCGAAGAGGCCGCGTGCACGAGCGAGGCATGGG
The DNA here is from genome assembly GCA_000826505.1 of Acanthamoeba pearcei. NCBI lineage: Eukaryota > Discosea > Longamoebia > Acanthamoebidae > Acanthamoeba > Acanthamoeba pearcei. The sequence continues at coordinate 6,989 of CDFJ01200448.1, forward strand.
AAAAGGTTAGTAGTGCTTTTGCTGGCCGTGCCACGTCGCCATCTCACTTCCCTTTCCCTCTCAGTCACTGAGTCGTTGGAGCAATCGCGAGGGTTGGCTGTTACCCGAAGAAACGCACGTACGTGGCCTCTGACTCCGCAATCCCGATCTCCCTCGCATGGGTCAGTTGTGGTAACCGTTTTTTCACACAGCACGAACTATTCCTAGCTCGATGTCCGATGATGACGCCATTCACGGCTCAGCTCGCCCTCGCCGCCGGGCCGCTTCGGCAGTTCATCACTTCGTCGAACGAGGATCGCATTGCGCAGAACCCCTGGATCTCACCTCGGGTTCTGGTACGTACCCCTACCAGGTCATGATAGGTTGTTCAAGTGGCCCTCTTGCTCACGAACTTCATGGTGCACAGGAGCTCTTCCACCAGTTTGTGAACTGCGCGCCCTCGGACGAGGCAGCGCAACCTGCAGTAGGCCGTGCCACCAACAAACGGAAGGCACCCCTCGACCACGACAGAGAGGCACAGCTGCGGACCGCAGGTCGTCCCGCGCAGTGGCCGCACGATACCTACCCACCGAACTCGAACAAGAGGCCAAGGGTAACGACATCGCCCGCGCCCGCGGCGGCTGTGCCGGCGCCGGTGGTACCTGCGAGGACGACGTCCGCTTGTCACAACTGCGGCAGGCCCGGACATTCCGCCTGGCAGTGCTACAGCGGCGGCTCGACGGACAAGAACCCGACGAGGACGACGCAGCAGCAACGCGGCAATCACAGCCACTGGACGGGACGAAAGCGGAAGCAGGGATCCGCGCCGGCCCAGCAGCCTCGCCAGTCCACTCACCACTCGACGACTTCAACGTCACAGCGAACTCGAGGCCCAGCCGCCGGGAGCACCGTCGCCGCCAACTATCGCAACTACACCAACCGTGCGAGCAGCAACAACTCCAACAACAACAACAACTCCAACTACAGCTACAGCAAGCGGGCAAGGCGAGGAGGAAGGTGAAAAAGAAATAAGGGTACATAAAACTGTAGTGCGCTTCATCTCCTTTTTCGGTTGCGAAGCGCAGAACGGAAATCGAACGCTTCTTTACTAAAGACCACACGACGACAGGCCATCGCGAAAAGGAACGGCCACTTTAGTTCGGACGGAGAGAGAGAGAGAGAGGACGAAGACGTTTGTAGAGGAAGATGATGAAGGAGAGGAAGGGTAGTGGAAGACCGGGAGACTCTTCCATAATCACTCCAAGGTCCTCGCCAGTCGCCCCGCAGTCGGGGGACGAGCGAGCCCCTCCACCGCTGGGGCTTCTGGGGAAAGTGGCCAGCATACGAAACCTGTCGCGCAAGGTACCACGAGCCCTACCCCTCCCCGCCACCACACGTCATGATTCCCTCCCTCACCCATCTCCTCCTCTTCTTTTGCGCACAAAAGAAAAAACTGCAGGAGGCCACCAAGACGAAGTCGGCCGACACCCCATCAACCCTACGGCCCAAGAAGGCGAAAGACCCGGCGGACGAGCCCCTGGGCGAAGACTGGCACACGGCTCCTCTGCCCCCGCCACTCAGCGGGGGCGTTTTGTACATATCGCAAGAGCTGTCCACCGTCAACTCGCCCCCCATTCCCCCTTCACCGCGCAGTGCTGGTAGCCTCGGGGCAGCCGCTGCCGCCCGCCACCCGCGAGGTTTCTTCGACAGGCACTCGATGAGCATGCTGCCGGTCAGCCCCAACTTTGTCTGCCCGCCCCCGGCCACCCCCACCACCTCTTCTCCCTCTCCTCTGCCGAAAGATGTCCGTGGCGACATCGCCAAGTTCCAGCTCGAGGGCTATGCACGCAAGTACTTCAAGACACGCAAGAAGGGCATCTTCAAGCGGCAGGTGCCAATCAAGGACCTCCTCACATTCCAGAAGGTACACACAGACTCGGCGACCGCTGCTGTGGGCCAGTGTTCTTCTTACACCCCGCGGTCGTGCAGAAAGACATGGATAGTCCTCTGCTCGACCTCAAGAACAAGCCGGAGCTGCACTCCATCGCCATCAAGATGTTTCAACATATCCTCAAACCCTTCATTCCATCCTTTCGTCTGCCGCATATCTTTCCTCCTTAGCTCCTCGCTCAAACATCTTCATTGTGATCCTTAACACGCACACTGATCCTGACCTACCAAGGCCTGAAGAAGCCCTTGCGGCCAACAGAGGAGATCGCAACGGCCAGAGAGCTGCTGCAAGAAGCGCTGCGAGAGGGGCAAATCCGAGATGAGATCTACTGCCAGATCTGTAAGCAAACCTGTGATACGCCATCCGCGTACGTATACCTTCGTCTCTCTCATGTATATCTGTAGGTCACACTCTTGCCACGAGAGCTCACGTCGTTGACGTTTGAACAGAGAGATCCTCTACAAGGGGTGGGAGCTCATGACGTTCTGCTGCGTGACCTTCCCACCAACGCGCAATTTTGAAGAGTGGCTGCGCAAGCACCTCTGGGAGCACACGAAGCTCTCTGACTCGCGACAAGCCTCCTACGCCCGATTCTGCGTGCGGAAGCTGGACCTGATCTGCGAGGCGCCACCGAGCGCGCGAGTGCCTTCCTACCACGAGATCGAAATGCTGAAGGTGCAGTGACCAGCGCCATGACTTGATAGAGAAGTTCACCAGGTTTCGCTGGGTGGTCGCTAAACGCCAATGGCCCAACGCAGGAGGCACCCTTTTGCGGATCACCGTTTGTGATGTCGCTGCAGGAGATCATGGACTGGCAGAAGGACAAGGGGATAGACCTGGAAGTGCCTCAGATCATGGTACACCTTTGCGAAGGAGTTCTCAGACTCAACGGCCACTCTGCGCTGGGCATCTTCCGGTCCGTCACCATGGCCTCTCTTCTACTCTTGCGTTGAGGCTGACTCCAGGATAACGACATCAACAACAGGGTGAAGGGAGATCCGAAGCGAACCAACGACATCAAGGCCGAGCTCGAGTGTAACCGATACGCCCTGGACACGCTCAACCCGCACGATTTGGCCAACCTCCTCAAGACATGGCTTCGAGAACTCCCCGACCCGCTCATCCCCTTCGAGCTTCAGTACCCATCTCCCAATTTCTTCTTCACATCTTGCTATGTCGCGCTGATGGTTGTGTGTCGTGTGTGTGCGTCAACAAGGCCCAAGTGTCTGGCGGTGGCGGACACTGTGCAGCCGACGTTGCAAGTTGTAAATACCAAGCTGCACCCGCTCAACAAGAAGGCTCTGCTC
>CDFJ01200526.1:0-17512 GCA_000826505.1 Acanthamoeba pearcei
TACCGGAGGCTTGATGAGCTCCACCTGCGTGTGGTCGGCGTTCGAGGCACAGAGCACCATGGCCTGCGATTCGATACCCCTCATCTTGGCCGGCTTGAGATTGCACAGGCAGATGACGCGGGCGTCCTAAGGTTGGTTGATTGCACGCCACGGAAAGCGAAAAAAGTAAGCAACCCGAAGCCTTCTGGCCTGTAGTGGTGAGCACCAAGGCAATGTCATCGTACCTGCATCTGCTCGATGGGGATGAAGTTGACCAGACCCGAGACCACCTGGCGCACCTTCTCCTCGCCCAGATCGATCTCCTCCAGGTACAAACTGTCGATTGGGGCAGGTCAGTCGGACCAACTCAAAATGGGGGAGTACAAAGACGCAGCTCGGCGGGTACCTGTCAGCGGAAGGGTGCTTCTTTACGCTCGTGATCTTGCCCACCCTGATGTCCAGACGGACGATATCGGGGACAGCCGGACCAGCAGCGGCAGCTAAGGAACAAGCGAGAGTCAGCTATATACCGTGCAGGCATTGCGCGACTGTGAGCCGACAAGTCGTATCGTACCAGCAGCCTGGCCCTTGGGCTGCTTGGGTTGCCTGGGCGCCTTGGCCTTGCCAGCCTCGGCCGCTCCCTCCGGCTTCTTCTCCGCGGCCTGCTCCGCCGCAGGCTTGGCCTGAGCAGCGGGCTTCTCTTCCTTCTTGGGCGGCTTCTGGAGAACATACGAGGGTTTAGCTAAACGTCCTACAGCAGACTTAGCGAAGGGAGGGAGCGTACGGGGTTGAGGGGGTAGTTGAGGTCGAGCTCCACAATCGGCACACCGGCGCTGCGGACAGCAGGGTGGTGCTGAATAAAGTCGAACCAGCGAGCCGCACCAGCAAAACTGAACTGGGTGTGCGAGTCAAGGCCGGGCTGTGTCGTTGACAAGCGAGATCAGTATAATGATGAGTGGCGTAGATTGCGGCACAAGAGGGACCTACCACAAGAGGAAGGAGGGCAGCATAAACAGCAACATCAGCGGCCGTCAGGTTGTTCGAGACCAGGAACACCCGGGGAACGAGATGCTTGTGCAATTTGCCAAGCTTACCAAAGTGCTTGGCCTTTTCGAAGCCACCAGAGGTGTCACCGAGCTCCTTGCGGGCGAATGCCAGCCACTTCTCAATCTGCAGTAGCGAGGTCTTAATCAGGGACTGATCCGAATTGGGAATGCATGAATTACAATTAATTTAATTTACCTCCTTCTTATCCTCGGGGGTGGCCCCAAGGAAGGCTTCGGCCTGCTTGTTGCTTTCTATGTATGCCGCGATCGCCTCGACATTCTTGAGAGCAGCGAAGCCATTGATCGCGTCGATCAGCGGGGCAGCAGATGTTGACGCCATTTGTGCTTCCGATCTTTTTCTAGCTTCCTGCTCTGCTGCCTCTCGTATGGTCTGCATGGCGTGCCGGCGAAAATAGCGAAGCCCATAACTTTGGGCGCCTGGCCTGATGTGTTGCACGTCCCACCCTGTCTGTTCCGTCCGGTCTTCCCCGTTTGGCGCCAAAACTTGACAGAACGAGGCGCAGCAGATCACAAACGCACACAATTCGAGTCGAGATGGACACCACGCTGGCCCTGCCCGATGAAGAGAACAACAAAGAAAACATCGTCGGTAGAGAGTCGAGACGGATATTGAAGACGGCTGTCTCCCCGAAGGACATCTGGTGGGGCAACATGCTGCTTTTGGGATTTTGCCCAATCGAGAATGAGAAAGTGTACGCCGTGTCTTTCCATCCCGACATGTTCGAGCAAGCGAGCACCAAGGGCATGCAAGTGGTCTTCTACTACCTACTTCGACAAATCAACAGAGACAAAACGAAGAAGGTATGCACCATGTGTCCCATTTACGAAATTAATAATACTAACATCGCTTCATCTGAAGGCGTTCAAAGGTTGCTGGCCGACTCTCGACGTAAAAAATAACCTCAACGATTACAAGAAGGCCGCAAACACTCTCATCACCGAGCTTGAGCACGATGGAGAGATCCCAGCTGGAACATTTCGGCTGTCTCATCTCCAAAGCGTCGGCACTAGGTACGCTCCCCTTCAAAGCAGCAAACTCCCACCTGCTGACCTGGCACTGTTCGGCTCTTCCAGATTCTACACCCTTCTCTGGCATCTCTCCGTCGCGGCGGTCAGGGGCGCTCTGGTCAAGAAGTACCCGTCCGCCGCGCCTCCGCAGAAGCGCCTGATCGATGCCGGCACCTACAAGCTGGCCGGTGTCATCGCCAAAGCACCAAAGGTCTCACGACATTAAAGGCTTCCGACCTTGTGGCATGGCGCTGACTCCTCTCTTTGCACAGCATCTCATTGAGCGCCAGAGGCAGCGATTCCTGTCGCATGCGCAAGCGGTCGTGGCAGTGCAGGATGAGTGGCGCACGTGCGCACGGGACCTCGAAAACGAGTACAGGAGTCTTACTCAGCAGATGGTACGTACCATTCAATGACCCGGCTCGCTGATCGTGTTTGCTCACCAGCAAACACACAATCTCCAGAACAAGTTGAAGGAAGAACGCAAGCGCCTGGCGGGGTTCGAGAAGAAGAGCGAAGATCACATCAACAAGAGGCAAAAGAAGATTGAACAGATTCAGCGTGCGTGGGATCTGTTCTCTAAGTACCACGAAGAGAATACCGCCAACCGAGGTGCGTGGCGTATATATCCTTGACTCCCTTTAGAGCACGCTTAATGTCAGTTCCTCTACCAGATATGCTGGACAACATCGCATCGGGCAAATCGAGCAAGCTCGCGCTGAACCAGGCGGATATGTACAGCGACTTGGCGTCGCTCCGTCAGCAGCTGCTGTCGTCGTCCATGTGCTCCCCTGTCTCGCCCGCCACCGCGCAAGCTGCCTCTACGGCCGTACAGACCCTGAGCTACCAAGAGTGCCAGCTACTGCTCTCGGTCAACCCGCTCAGAGACGACCAGTTGGACCTTCTCACACTCATCAAGCTGTGGAACCTGTCCCTGTCAGTAGTGAAAAAACGGATCGAGTCGAACCACCTTCTAGAGCGGTCGCAAGCTGGTACGGCACCACGCTATCTAAATGTGCGTTTAGTTGGTGAGGTGATTGTGCTCATTTATGATATTTTCTTCTGTGTGTCGGCAGCAGGCAGTCAACTCATAGAAGATGCGCCCATACTGACGAACTTGCTGGATGCCCATCAAAGTCGCCTCTCCGCCCTCTCAGCATTCAACAACAGTCTCAACGAAGAGCTCCCCGCTCTGCAGGAACAAACGACAGAGCTACGCAAACTCTTCCCACCAGAGCCGAGCACCACTGGTAAGCCAGCCGATATTGTTCACGTAACTGCTGTTATCCTTATCCGCCTCTATCATGTGTTGCAGTTCCTGCCACGCCTTCTCGCAGACCACTGGGACTGCAAACTCCCTCGCGAGGGAGCGCCGACGCCAGGTACGTGCGTTGCATTACCACGTCGATAGCGCTCATCGCTAAGAATCGAGATCACATGCTTCACACATACAACAGCACCGGCTTTGAACTTCTGCCGCCTACGCCTGACATCGCGCTCGAGAAGTGCCTGGACGAAACCCAGGACGAGAATGCAGACATGACCGCCCAGGTCGGCGCGACTCCGCTGCCAAAGCGCGAGGACCAGGAGCGGATGGTTGATTCCATCCACCGGGCCGCCAAGCAGAGAAGGCCCCGCCTCAGCATTGGATCGGGGAGGGCTGCAGGTACGTGCGAATTTGTACCAGAGCTGCTGTTGTGAGTGCGCTTTCCGTCCAGCGCTGACCCTTCTACGCATTCAAGGCGGCTCAACGGTGGCGATGAAGAAAGCGATGTTCTCGCGCAGCAAGCTGGCCGACGAGGACAAGGCCTCGCCGAACGGCGGCGGCGTGCTCTCGTCGCCGCTTAACACCAGCGGATCGAGCAGCGACGGCGAGCAGCAGAGGTGGGGCAGGATGACCGACGTCCACGTGGGTGGGTTGGAGCTGTCCCCCATGCGCGAGATGACGGCCCAGTTCACGCTCAATCTCGGTCTCTTCTCGCCGTTCGGCGGACCCGGCAAGGGCGCCTCTGCCTCGGCCATCTCGTACCTCAATCGGCCGGGCGGAATCCTGCCCCCGTTCACCTCCCGCGCTCCCGCGCCTCTCCGCTCCCCTTCGCCCGCCTCCTCGCCCGCCGACAGCCCCTTCGCCTCCGACCCGCTCTCGTTCATGGACTCCTTTGCTCTGGCTCGCAGCGGGGTAGTGGGCACCGGCCCCGAGCGACAGCCGTTCAAGCCGGCCTTCAAGATGGAGGACGACGAAGACGCGTGGCTAATGAAGGAGGACTCCTTCCTGCAGGCCACCTCCACTCCGCTGCCCGCTGGACTGGAGAGTTGCGCCACCTTCGCCGCCGCGTACTCTCACAAGGACGCGCTCGCGCATCTCGGCGATGAGGATGTGCTCGCACAGCTCGACGACCTCGAACAGGACGACGAACCTCTGGAGGATGACCTCGGGGCGGCCGTGGAGCGCCAGGATGCGCTCATCAGCCTGATGGCCGACAGGCTCACTTCGAACATCCTGCGCGAGGACAAGGGGTGGCAAGAAGACGCCCTCAACGACCTCTCCATGGCGCTCGATGACCTCGAAGACGACGACTTGGGCCGCACACAGCAATTCTCGACCAACATCACCGCTCTGAGACATGCCGCAGACGGAGACGCCGACCACGATGGCGCCGAAGAGGAGGTCGACGAAATCGGCGAAGCAGATTTTGACGAGCTGGAGGATGCTGAGCTGGAGCACGGCGACGCGGAGGCCGAGGCCGAGCCTGAAGAGACCTTCGTGCCGGATGACTATTCGGTGGAGATCCGGGGGAGTGTACGAGACGAGGCCAAGAAGAAGAGGATCTCGCTCGGCTTTGATCTGCGAGAACTGGAGAGCGACGAAGAGGAGGAGGAGGAGGAGGAGGAATTGAACGCAACTGTGGCCGTGACCGAGCGCGTCGGGCTGAACGACGACGGCGAAGATGAGGACGCAGAAAATAAGAAGGAAACCGAGGGCGAGCAAGTCGGGGAAACGACCTTGGCCAACGAAGATGAAGAAAGTGACGAGGAGGAAGAGAAGGAAGAAGGAGGAGGGAACGTGGACTGGTCGATGGCCATCGAATCCGAGGAAGAGGAAGACGAAGAAGAAGACGTCGACGGCGAGGAGGAAGATGAAGACGTGGTGGAGATCAACATGGAGGCCGAGATCGCCAAGGCCGGCGGGCTTGGAGATTCCGCCGACGAAGCTGAAGAAGATGAGAGCCACTGCGCCGACGAAACGGCCCTGGGCGACTATTCCGTCCTCGACATCTCTTTCAAGCCACCCAACGGTACAGCACGTTTCCTTCAGGCGCTCCAGGCTGCGGTCCTTGTGATTGGCGCCCGCTTGCTGACCCTGTGGCCGCCTTTCTTTGCCCCCCCCCCCCGCGGCTGGCCAGGAGCCGGCAAGGACGACGACCACGTGCCCGCCAGCAGACACTCGAGCAACGACGACCTGTTCGCGGATCTGCAGGAGGAACTCGGCGAGCAAGAGGACGACGAAGACGACGACGAGGAAGCGAATACAACGATCCAGCGCCCCAATTGCGAAGAAGAAGAAGAAGAAGAGTGTCTGGAGGACACCTTCGAGGGCGAGGTGAAGAGCATCGACGAACTGATCGGCGACCTGTCGTCGGCCGAGGCCTCCTCTTCATCCGTCAACGCGACCACGACGACGGTGGTCGACGACATCTTCTTCGGCCTCGACGACGAGGAGCGGGAGGCCAAGGAGTGGGACACCTTCTGCGCGTCTCCGGCCATTGGCTTCGGCGGCGGCCGACGGAAGGAGGCGCCCCAGATGGGCCTGTCGCTGCTCTCGGCCGGCGAGATGGACGAGACGGTGATGGACGGCCTGCTCACGCCGGCGGGCGTGCGGGGCGACGACGACGGTCTCGCCCGACGGCACACAGCGGCGGTCACCCCCTCGCTCCACCCCAACGGCAGCGGCTCGACCACGTCGCCCACCCGACCCCGCAAGAAGCTGTCCTTCTCCTCCCTGCAGTGAAAACGACCACCACCAACCAACCACTACAGAGCTCCTTGGAGGAGCCCCACGTGTTTATATTTTAACCGATTGGTTCACTTTTTTTATTGTTCGAATTCTCCTGGTGCCATTGGTGGGTTGCGTTTCGACCGAAAATATGGACGGGGCCTTAAAGAGAGCGATCCAGGTTTGTTAGCAGCTCAAAGACGACAGGATATCGAGGGCGTGGAGGGCTTCGCCTGCGACCACCATGGCCTTGAGCCCGGTCGCCATCGCGTCGACCTTCTTGTGCTTCTTCTCTTCGTGCGCCTCGCCGCCACCGCTTCTCTCGGGTTGCGATGTTTCAGTGGAGTGCGCCACTAGGGTCTCCTCCGCGACCAGTCCCTGATCGGGGGCGTAGGCGGCGTAGGCGGCGGTGGTGGCCTTGCTGTGGTCTTCGGGGCGGAACAGGGTCCGCAGGCCCTGCGACAGAGAGCGGCTTCTGGAGTTCTTCAGCTTCACCTTCTCTGATTCGTGCGAGGCGGGGGCTGTCCCTTCAGCCGCGGCCTCCTTGTCCTTGTGGAACAAGCCCCGAAGGCCCTGCGAGAACGAGCGGTTCCTGGTCTTCGTCGCCTTCCCCTCGAGGTGTTGGGGGATGGCGCCCACGGTCTCCACTACGTAAGATTGCGAGTAGAGCGGAGCCGCGGTACCCTGTTGTCCACGTCGCAGAAAACCGTCAATGCACCGGTGGCGGACATGGACATGGAAGAGAAAGAGCACCTGCTGTGGCGTGTAGGTCGGGTACACCGGCGGCTGGGGAGGATAGAGACCACCTTCTCCTCCCTGCCGCCAAGGCGGGCCGTAGTCGGGCTGGGGCTGCTGTTGCGGCGGTGGAGGAGAGGCCTGCCCGGTAGCGTAGCCCTGGTACTCTGGCTTACCCTGTGGAGGACAGAGGCCGCTTCCTGCGCCTCCCTGCTGCCAAGCGTAGCCGGGACCCGGCTGCGGTGGAGGCAGAGGGTAGGCCTGACCGGGAGGATAGCTCTGCTGCTGTGTTGGCGGGTAGGCAGGCTGAGGAGGCGGAGGCGGAGGGTAGGCCTGACTGGGAGGATAGCCCTGCTGAGGAGGAGGGTAGGCCTGGTCGGCAGGATAGCTCTGCTGCGGAGGCGGAGGCTGAGGGTACACCTGCTGAGGAGGCGGAGGGTAGGCCTGGCCCGGAGGACAGCTCTGCTGCTGTGGTAGTGGGTAGGCAGGCTGAGGAGGTGGAGGCGGAGGGTAGGCCTGACCAGGAGGGTAGGCTTGGTTGGTCGGATGACCTTGTTGCTTCTGCGGCTGCTGTGGCGGCGGTGGCGGCGCCTGAGGGTAGGCTTGGCTGGCGGCGTAGCCCTGCCCCGGAGGCGGAGGGTAGGCCTTGCCGGCAGCGTAGGCCTGCTGGGGCTGTTGCGGTGGTGGCGGCTGAGGATAGCCACCACCTGCGCTACCCTCCTGCCAAGCGTAGCCGGGGCTCGAAAACTGAGGGTAGGCCTGGCCGGGAGGATAGCTCTGCTGCGGTGGTGGGAAGGCAGGCTGAGGAGGCGGAGGGTAGCTCTGCGGCGGCGGTGGTGGGTAGGCAGGCTGGTTGCTTGGGAAGCCTTCGCGTTGCTGAGGGTAGTTGGTGCTGTCCGGTCCAGAGCCTGATGCTGCCAACACTGCAGGTTTAGGGGACAAGGTTCAGGACAGTCAAGAAGGGAGCAACGCACCAGGCGGTTGAGGCGGACTGTACGGGTAGGGAGGCCCAACCTACGAGGGTGGTGGGTGAGTCGGGGCGTAGCAGGTGAGTGCGGCTGCGATTACCTGAGGGTACCAATCGAGGTTCTCCTCGTTCTTGTAGAGGGAGTTCAAGCAGTAGCTTTTATCTTGGAAGTGGTTGAATGGGTCATCGTGGTGCAATGTAACAACTGTTGGAGGGAAAGAGGGGACGAAGTACCGGTGGAGGCCATCGAAGAGCTGTTGGATCTGTATGGCAATGGCGTGGTCTTGAAAACGTGACAAACTGCTCTCCCTTCTTCCACGCCGACTGATTCGCTGATCGTGTTGAAGCGGCACAAGAAAGCCGGCTGAATGCAGGAGCAGCTCCGCTCGAACTGCGGCCGTCAGCCTCAGCGAATTCGATGCACGGCTCTACTACCAGGTCCCCCTCTTTGCCTCTTGCCGTGGACTTGGTGGACATGAGCTGGCAGGACCCCAAGGCCCCCAGATGAGCTGAGGCAGGTCAGATCCAGAAAGGGTTTTATTGGAAGAACAAAACAAATAAAAGGCTCAAAAAGGGGCAGTGCGAACTAAGTCAAGTTGTTGAGGGCGGCCAACACATCAACGCCGGTGCAGAAGAGCTTGCCCGCGCCCATCAGCGCCTGTAGGCCCGTGGTATGCGAGGTGTGGTGGTGGTCGTCTGCCTTCTTTTTCTTGTGTTGGTCGTGGTGTCCGCCCCGCATCTGGGCTTCCGTGGGCATGCTCTCTGCCCTCGGCTGTGGCACAAAGCCACGATCAGTGGTTCGTAACACAAGATGCGGGCAGTGCAACAAACATGCTGGCGCGCCCTCGTTATGGAGACGTACCCCTTGGTATTCCTCGTAAGCGGGCGTGGCAACGGCCTGCTACACACCAACAAGTCAAGACCACTTCGCCGGGAGCGGAGAGGATGAGGGCGTACAGGCTCCATGTAGGACCTGGGGTCTTGATACGCAGGTTGCAGATACGGATAGCCGCCACCCTGCTGCCAACTGTAGTCGGGACTCTGCGGCTGGCCGTAGGTCTGAGGGCACACCTGGGGAGCCGCATATCCCTGCTGTGGCGGCTGGTAGAAGGCCTGCTGCTGCGCGTTGGGCACCTCAACAGGGTAGCCGGGCTGCTGAGGGTAGCCGGGCTGCTGAGGGTAGCCGGGCTGCTGAGGGTAGCCCCGAGGCCCATAGCCTGGCTCTGCTGGGGGCATGGTGACCTTCAACAGGAAAGAGAATCAGTAGGACAGCAAACAATCGGTCGAGGAACGGAGGTACAGTACTTGAGGGTAGTAGTCAAGGTTCTCTTCACCTCGGAAGAGGTTTCCGACATAGTAGGGTTCATCTGTTGCAAAGTTGAGCCACAACACAACTTCCTGAGTTGAGAACGATCAGGAAGTGGTGTACCAAACGCAGACATTGTGGTAGCTGTGATCGTGTGGTCTTTGCCAAGGCTTCGCTTTACACGCAAGAGATGAATGCACTTACAAGTGGCCTATGAGGTGCGTTCCGGCCACTGGTGTTCCGGTCCTCCAGATACCGCTTTCGTTGGACTGGCGGTTCAACAACTCCAGGTCCCAACTACCAAAAGAAGTACAGGGGGGTTGGTGCCGAAAACCGATCTTCGGACCTAAAGCAGCAGGGCCGCACCTCGAATGGCGTGAAGCGCCACTAGGGTTGGCTGATAGATAGGTTACGAGCGAGAACTCGATAAGGACGGCGGAGGCGGGTGATTAAAAAAAGTCGCTTGTGTAAACAAAGCCATCCGCTGTGCGGCACTGGACATGTCCAAGAGCGCGATGGAACTTCCCCTCGCCGTTGCGATCGTCTCCATCTTGGATGCGCGTCGCTTGATCTTCGTCGTCGTGGTCTCCATGCGCAGTGTCCGCCAGTCGGTTGGTCGTTAGTCGGTTGCGTTGGCGTTGGTTGCTGTTCATTCGTTCGAGGGAAGGTCGTTCTCCGAGTATTCTCGCCGGCCACCCAGAACCCGGCGTGGCGGCGTAGACATGCCAAGGCCCACGCGTAGGGGCGTGGGCGTGCCCTCCATGTCGCTGGTCCTCCTCACAACTGCAGCCAGACCGCCGGGCACCATCGGGGGCGTGTAGATCCTCGCCGGAGGCTCGCTGCACAAGCAAGGGCAGTGTTGAGTGAAACAGACGAGAGAGAGAGAGCAAATGATCGCGCCAGCACAACACCAGCACGGGTAACAACATAAAGGGCGTGGATCACTCATCGTACGTGGGACCGGGCGAGTCGCATCTGGGGAGTGGGAATGATCCCGAGCCCACGACCGGTAGAGGACAAGAATCGCCGTGCCGAGAACTGAATGAAGTGGAGCGACCCGGTATCTTGCCTGTATTGTCGGACGGGCGGAGAAATGGTGAACCTGGGTCATACACGAACACTGCGCGGCCATACAGGATATACGATGAAGAGGAGAAGGAGGAAAGGAAGGTACCGAAGCCGGGCCTCACCCCAGTCCTGTCCGAGTCAGCCCCTCCCGAACCGGGGGAGCGCATGCCGCTGAAGTCGGAGGGCAGCCTGGGGAAGGGGGGAGGTTGCGGGAGCGGGTGGGGGTGCGGGTGGTGTATTTCGTGCGTTCCCGATCCCAGCATGTCCGGGGTGGCCGGCGCCGGCGACCGGGGAATGCTGCTCATGCCCCCGCTGCTGTCGCTCATCTCCGTCGCTGTGTGGGATGGGGCCGTGTGCAGGATGATGGCCTGCGATGCTGCCTTGAGCTCCAATTTCTCCTGGTACCCCGCAGCATGCATTGTTAGTGGCCAGTCACATAAGAGGGGAAGAGGAGAGAAGCGCACCTCGCCAGCAAAGAGTTCGTCGCAGTATTTGATGAGAGAGATGATGACCGACACGGGGAGATCCATGCTCATGAAGTTCTCCTTCTCCTCTCGCAGAAGTGTGGGCCCCCACACGATGCCCAAGTTGTCGGGAGACATGAAGTTAAGTTTCTCGTGCGCGGCCTATTGCCATGAAGCGCGCGTTGGCGTCAGCATCCGGTCCATGAGCCACACGACTGGGAGGGCGAAAACGAACCACGTCCTTGAGCAATCGAGTCACGGTAGCGAAGAGAGCTCGGTTGACGGGAGGTAGAGCGGCGAGGGCCGCCATGAGCTTCAGCTTGCCCTGCTCCGCGTCGGATTCCCTCTGGCTGTCGCAAAACAGCTGGTAGCCTTTGTACGTGCACAGGGGCTCCGGAAGCTCCCTTCACAGACCAAGCGCAAACAGTTGACTGATTAGGCCAAGGCGCGGTCGAAGTGAGTGGGTTGGTGTTACCTGAAGTAGAGCTTGAGCATGCTCGCCACCGAGTGGACGTGAGATTCACTATACTTGGGATCCTCTCCTGCAACCACCCATCGTGAGTTGAGTTGTTGCCACCGCGGGACGCGTGTTTTCTAAAGCAACGAGCAACGAGCCTGTGGAGAGCCCAGTAGTGATGGCAGTGCGCACCTAAGTTGTACTGGGCCTTGAAGCTGGTCACCTCTTCCGCCGAACCCGGAACTCGGAAGATGCCCTCGGTCATCAAGTGATGGCCTGGCACACCCCACCACGATTCGATCAACACCATGGCCATTCCTCTGAACTCGGTGTGTTTGGGGAGGGGGGGGGGGATATACCATTGCCTGAACGAAGAAATTCACACGCGTGAAGTACTGGCAGGGGGAGCTGGAACTGGGTATAGGTGATGTACATCACGTGGGGCAGGGGTACCCCAAAAACGGGAACTGATGGCGACGGCGAGAAGATGGTCAGTCGAGTGGGGTGGCAGAAGGATATGGTAGTGGTGGGGGACATACTGTTGCGTGTGGCTTTGATGACGCCCTTGGCAAGGAGCTCTTGTTCGCCAGGCCTCGACATCAAGGCCCTTTCAAGAGCGCTCAGAGGTTTGCCCCCTGACGCTGGCGCTAGATGCAAGGAATGGCTATTAATCTCTAACCATCATCTCACAAATCGCTCCTTGGGGGCAGCCTACCATTGTTGTTGGTGACGCTGTTGTTGGTGGACGACCGCTTCGCGGCGAAGAAGCCTGCCCTCTTCTTCCTCTCCTTTTCCAGAAGCAGCTGCTCCTTCTTCTTCTCTTTGTCGGCCTTCTTCAATGCTTTGGCCGCGGCCTTCTGATCGGCCTTCTCTTTCTTCTTGGCTTCCTTGTCGCTCATTGTGAATCTCTAGCTCTAACCTCTCTGTTGTCCCTCCTACCCTTCGGGTGTCACCTGGCCCTCTTCCTCCTTCGCTCCACTTCCACACACCACCGAGCGAGTGCGTGTCTGGCCTTGTGTTGTCTTCCTCCTGGAAGAAGACTTTGAACGTCGCGGTCAGCTCTGAGAGGGAGAGGGACACGTGTAACCACCACACTATTTCCACTTTCCATATTTGAACATTACCTGATTTTGTGGCGAAGAACTGCGTCGACTGGCGCGCAGCAGCTCTCAGCACGAAACATGTTGCGACGTTGTTGAAGGCACGTAAGCTTTTAGTGACAATCCTGGTTATACATTCATCATGACGGAGCCACCGTGTCTGGTCTTGCGTCGGAGAGCACACAGTAGGTCGAGTATATGATACATAGGAAAAGAGGTGGAGGAGAGACGGTAAAAGAAGGAGAAAGAGAGGCTAATAAATAAAGAGAGATGGAGAGGAGTAGGAGTAGGAGTAGGAGGGATGAACCACAGTAGAGGTGGCCGGCCAGACAAGCCATCGGTTTGCCTGACCCACACTCCATCACAGCTGCGGGACCAAGCCACCAGAGGGCGAAAGAGGGTCAATCTCAGCGCGCGCACAAAGTCGATAGAGTCGCGCGATCACAGGACGGAGCGTACCCTAACACACTACACACATGACGAGGGTGGTGTTGCTGTTACTGCTTGGCGTCGTCCGCCGCGTCGTCGAATGGCCGATTCTCCGAGTCTGCGCTGAGCTGCTTGAAGCTCTTGTAATTCTCCCGCTTCATGCTGGCAAATCGTCGCTTGGGCGCACCGCCCCCGTTGGGAGCGGAAGAGGGACTCGGGTCGGCAGGCCTCGCCACCGCGACCATGTCCTTGAGCTCGATCGCACCGAAGGCGGCAGAGTGGGCCTTGAAGTCGTCCCTCTTCATGCTGCTGTACTTCTTGACCGGTTCCTCGAACTCATCCTTGCTTCCATCGATGAGCGCGGCAGAGGACTTCTTCTCGAGGGGCCTGAGTGAGCTGAACTTCTTCTTCTTGATCTTCTTCTTGCTCTCGTCGCCACCCGCAGCGACGGCGGCCGCGGCACCGGCCATCGTGCCGCTGTTGCCGAGAGAGCTCAGCGCCGTCGCCTCAGGTGCGCCGCCCTTGCCCTTCTTCAGCTCCGTGAGGATGTCCGCCACGTCGCCAAAGTCTCCGCCGGCCGGCAGGTCCTTGGAGTGGACTGAGGGGTACCTCTGCCTTCCCGTTGTGTAGTTGGTTTTCGTTTTCCGTCGTTCCTTCTCCAGAACGGCGGCGAGAGGTGTCGGCGCGGCGTCTTCGTGAATGACCACGTCGCTCTCTTCCCTGTCCAGCGCTGCATCGTCGGTCATCGCCGAGAGGTCGGTACCCGACGATCCGATCGACGAAGGTCCCGAGGAAGTGAATCGAGACGCGCGTGCACTGCGGTAATCCTCCCTCTTGAGGCTGGCGAACTTCCTCGTCTTTGGTGCTCCGGCGGCTGGCGCGTCGGTGTTGAGCTTCGTCGCACTCCCGGAGAGTGGAGCTCCGCCTGCAGGCGCGAAAGAGAGGCGTCAGTCAATGCAGTGGCGGCAGTAGGGAACGCCGAGTGCATACCCTCTTCTCGATCGTCTTTGGGAGAAGTTGGGAGCGAGTTCGACTTCGGCGATAATGACCCGCCCGCGCCTCGGAAATGTTCCCTCTAGAATTGCAGAACCGTCACGCAGGTAAGCCGTCCACCGTGTCGGATTACCTGATTGTGGGCATGGTGTACCTTCATGCTGGCAAATCGCCTCTTGCCGGGCTGGGTGAAACTGGACCCGCTGTCGTGCAGGGATCTGAAGAGCAGCAATAGTGTGATGAGTTGCAAGCCCATGACCATAATCGCCCACACGGCTCTGCGTACCCTTCGCTCTCCTCGAAGGAGCCGACACGGCTACTCCGACCGGAGGTCGCTTCCGTGTTGAGGCCCTCGTTTAGATCTGAGATGAAGCTACTATCGCTACTGTCGAGACCTTCATCACAGTCGCTGCCGTCCATCGAGCTCATATCCTCGGAGGCGTTTGAGTATCTCTTGCCCATGCTATCTTTGAACTGTCTGACCCTCTCATGGCCGGCCTCCAACCTGTTCTGCTCTTGCAGCTTCTCCTCTTCAAGGAGCAAGCCCAGCCTAACAAGAGCCAACCGAGCTTGAGGATCACGGTTCCAACCACCAAACCCTTGCTGTGGGGGGGGGGGTATCGATACCGCTGCTCGGCTTGCTTGGCAAGCTGGAAGCGCTCCTGCGCAGAGAGGGATCGGAAAGAAGACCTGCCCAAGTCTGTGTCGCCTTCGTCTGGCAGCTCAATCGGATTGTTCCCGCCCAGCGATCCTTTCCTGGAGAGCAGTGGGGTTAAGTGCCCGCCACACGGGCAGGAAAAGAAAGCTCCAAGCGGAAAGATACCTTGCTTCGGCTCTCTTGGCGCCGCTCGCTGAAGTGTAGTTACCCCTGACTCGGTAGCCGGTGTACTGCTCCGAGATTAGAGCCTTCGCCGCCGCTGCTCGCTGGGACGCGATCTTGGTGGCGTGCTCTGTGATAGGACAAAGAGTAAAGAGATACAGCTCACAGCTCGAAGAAGAAGAGAGGCAGCAGGAAATAAGCGGGTGGCCGCACCATCATAAAGAGCGCTCTTTTCTTTGAGCAACTTAATGCATTCTTTCAGGTCCTTAATCCACTCGGTTTTCTCCTCCTCGGTGGAGGCACAAAGCCAGAGACCTGGTGGGCTCACCACGACCTGGCAGGGAAACAGGTCAGTGTACAACGGTGGAGAAGAGGAAGTCAAAATAAGGTACCTGAAAACTGTGCTTCTTGTCGCCTTCGTCGGCGGTGTTGACCAGCTCGCAACCTTCCAAAGGGATCTGTTCGACATACTCGAAGGTGGGGGCGCCGGACCCCTTCTTGAAGGTCTTCTTCTTCATGGTGTTGGACATGTTGCACTTGACCAGAAGGTCGGTGAAGAGGAAGAACCACCGCGGTTTGCCCTTGCCCTTGGGGTTGATTTCGACCAGGGAGCCCTCCCTGATGAAGCGGCGTTGAGGGTCCACCAAATTCTGATGAACAAGCCAAGTTAGCCACCAAACAACAGGAGAGGATGTGCCGGTGGAGGTAATGCACGCACCACAAGCTTCTTGCCGTAAAGGCTGCCTTGGATGTTCAGCATCTTCTGGATGTTCTCGGCCTCCCTTTGCTTGTCGTTTACGTAAATGGCAGTCGTCGTGATCTGCTGTAGCGCTTGTTGTAGGTTGTCGTAGTCGCTGTGCTCCTTCCAGGTGTGCTTGAGCAGATCTCGGACAAGCAGCTGGAGTACGTTCATGCGTTAGCCTCGAATACGGAACAAAGCTCAGCAGCCCAAGAGAGAGAGAGAGAGAGACGAGTACGAACCTGGTATCGAGGGATGCGCTGTACAGGTGTGATGAGATACGAGGAAAGGTCTGCCTGAACGACGCTCATCTTCGGGTAGGTGTCGTTACAGAAGGCCAGGAACTCTGGTGATTTCTTACACTCCTGGTGAAAGAGACAAAAACAACAGGCAAGTGAGCGCGCTGAGATCGCAACTGGAGTGAGTGAACGCTACCTGGATCATGGCGAGCGCGTCGTTGAAGTTGCGCACGTAGTCGGTGTACACCCTCATGAAGGCGGCCATTTTGAGGAACACGTCGCCGATCATTTGGTACGGATGCCAGGAACTCGTCTTCTTCCTCAGATCCTCGAGCAGGGCGTCGTTGTAGCCCAAGATTATTTGGATGTGCGAGAATATCGTTTTAATCTCATCGTTCGAGATGATGGGCTTGCCGCGAGCCACGGCTTCCTTGAGCGGCCTCACGAAGTGCTGATGAAATGTCAAAACAAAAAATAAGTAAAACAATAATAATATAAATCTCGCCTGCTTCGTGACCAGGGTGGGGTACCTCTACGACTTCGCGCAGCGTCTTGACGTAGTTTTCTTCCGTGGAGAGGATCTCTTGGGCCACTTGTGTCCGATACAGGTTCATCTTCCCTGTTGTTGCAGAACGGACGGGCGAATTAAGAGAGCCAAAGGAAGATCGCCTCAAGCTGGTAGCGAAACGTACGCATCACTTGGAATTTTCGCTTTTCGTGCGATGCTTTCCATCTGGCTTGAATCTTTACCGCCGCCTTGTTCTCTTCTCGCAGCCTCCACAATCGCGCCTTCTCCTCTCTTTGCAAGCGTTCCTTGTGTAGACGTTCATCTTCGAGTCGTCTACTCTCCAGCTCGAGCTCCTTTTCGCTCTTTAGCGCTTGTCTCTGCTTTGCTTCCTCCTCCTCCTCCTTCCGTCGTTGCTCCTGTTGCTGCTGTTGCTCCTTCGCCTTGCATTCTTTCTCCTCGCGTTCTCTTGCCGCGACCTCCCTTTTCGTATCCCGCTCTAGCTTCTCTGCTTGCTTGCGCATTCGTTCCTGATCTTGCTGCTGTCTGTGTCCCTCCAGTTCTCGCTCCATCCTCTCCAATTCCTTCTTCACCTCTTCATCCATACGCGCCTTCTCCTCCTCCTCTTCCTTTCGCAATCGCTCCCTCGCATGCTTCTCCCGTTCTTTCTCATCCTCTGTGTTGTTGTGGCTTGGCTCATCGGGGGCGGGCCTCCCTGTCACGGGCCTCGCTATAACGCTGCCCATCCCCATCCTCATATCCGCGACCGTCTGCCTCAGCTGATTACTGCGCGGCCTCGCCGCCGCTAATTGCGCAGCCATGCGCTGATTGCGTTCTTCCCAGAGGGCTATCTTCTCCGCGAGCGCATTGCGCGTTCGAGGCAGCGACATTGTAGCAATTTAGGATGACCTGCCCCTTCCCCAATCCTTACCGAAATCCTCGATCGGGTCCTTCTGCTCTCGACTTCGCTTCCGTGTGTTCGCTTCACGAACACCTTGGGCTTTTCTTTTCGCCTTTCTTGCTCCCTTTTTCACCAGCACCAAAGCTGAAAAAGAAGACCCCCAACAACCAAAAGCGAGCATGTCCGGTTGGGCCAGCTACATCGAGGCGCTGACGGCGACCGGGCAGGTCACGCAAGCCATCATCTTTGGACATGATGGTACTGTGTGGGCGGCTTCTCCTGGCCTGAGCAGCGTACTACCTCCCCCCCCTTCCCTTTCTTCCTTGCAAGCTAACGGCTCTCTCAGGTCGCGAGTGGTGAACTGGTGGCCGTGAGCAAGACCTTCGATAACCCCTACGACGCTCAATCAAATGGTCTCAAAATAATGGGCTTGTCATACGTCCTGCTGCGCTCCACCAGCGAGAGCATCTATGCCAAGAGGGTACGCGCCACCGTTGCCACTGGGCGAGCTCCTTTGTGTGCTCACCACCTCTGTCCGACCTTTCTTCAGGGATCGTCAGGCTTCTCTGCCGCCAAGACGAAGCAAGGTATGCTTACCTTCGAAAAATCAGCCCTTGTGGCCAATGCTCACTGACCACCACCCGCAGGTGTGGTCGTCGGCTTCTACGATGCGCCGACCTATCCAGGGCGCAGCACCGTGGAGGTGGAAAAGATCGCCAGTTTCATGCGTGATAACAATGT
>CDFJ01200527.1:0-16673 GCA_000826505.1 Acanthamoeba pearcei
TACCGGAGGCTTGATGAGCTCCACCTGCGTGTGGTCGGCGTTCGAGGCACAGAGCACCATGGCCTGCGATTCGATACCCCTCATCTTGGCCGGCTTGAGATTGCACAGGCAGATGACGCGGGCGTCCTAAGGTTGGTTGATTGCACGCCACGGAAAGCGAAAAAAGTAAGCAACCCGAAGCCTTCTGGCCTGTAGTGGTGAGCACCAAGGCAATGTCATCGTACCTGCATCTGCTCGATGGGGATGAAGTTGACCAGACCCGAGACCACCTGGCGCACCTTCTCCTCGCCCAGATCGATCTCCTCCAGGTACAAACTGTCGATTGGGGCAGGTCAGTCGGACCAACTCAAAATGGGGGAGTACAAAGACGCAGCTCGGCGGGTACCTGTCAGCGGAAGGGTGCTTCTTTACGCTCGTGATCTTGCCCACCCTGATGTCCAGACGGACGATATCGGGGACAGCCGGACCAGCAGCGGCAGCTAAGGAACAAGCGAGAGTCAGCTATATACCGTGCAGGCATTGCGCGACTGTGAGCCGACAAGTCGTATCGTACCAGCAGCCTGGCCCTTGGGCTGCTTGGGTTGCCTGGGCGCCTTGGCCTTGCCAGCCTCGGCCGCTCCCTCCGGCTTCTTCTCCGCGGCCTGCTCCGCCGCAGGCTTGGCCTGAGCAGCGGGCTTCTCTTCCTTCTTGGGCGGCTTCTGGAGAACATACGAGGGTTTAGCTAAACGTCCTACAGCAGACTTAGCGAAGGGAGGGAGCGTACGGGGTTGAGGGGGTAGTTGAGGTCGAGCTCCACAATCGGCACACCGGCGCTGCGGACAGCAGGGTGGTGCTGAATAAAGTCGAACCAGCGAGCCGCACCAGCAAAACTGAACTGGGTGTGCGAGTCAAGGCCGGGCTGTGTCGTTGACAAGCGAGATCAGTATAATGATGAGTGGCGTAGATTGCGGCACAAGAGGGACCTACCACAAGAGGAAGGAGGGCAGCATAAACAGCAACATCAGCGGCCGTCAGGTTGTTCGAGACCAGGAACACCCGGGGAACGAGATGCTTGTGCAATTTGCCAAGCTTACCAAAGTGCTTGGCCTTTTCGAAGCCACCAGAGGTGTCACCGAGCTCCTTGCGGGCGAATGCCAGCCACTTCTCAATCTGCAGTAGCGAGGTCTTAATCAGGGACTGATCCGAATTGGGAATGCATGAATTACAATTAATTTAATTTACCTCCTTCTTATCCTCGGGGGTGGCCCCAAGGAAGGCTTCGGCCTGCTTGTTGCTTTCTATGTATGCCGCGATCGCCTCGACATTCTTGAGAGCAGCGAAGCCATTGATCGCGTCGATCAGCGGGGCAGCAGATGTTGACGCCATTTGTGCTTCCGATCTTTTTCTAGCTTCCTGCTCTGCTGCCTCTCGTATGGTCTGCATGGCGTGCCGGCGAAAATAGCGAAGCCCATAACTTTGGGCGCCTGGCCTGATGTGTTGCACGTCCCACCCTGTCTGTTCCGTCCGGTCTTCCCCGTTTGGCGCCAAAACTTGACAGAACGAGGCGCAGCAGATCACAAACGCACACAATTCGAGTCGAGATGGACACCACGCTGGCCCTGCCCGATGAAGAGAACAACAAAGAAAACATCGTCGGTAGAGAGTCGAGACGGATATTGAAGACGGCTGTCTCCCCGAAGGACATCTGGTGGGGCAACATGCTGCTTTTGGGATTTTGCCCAATCGAGAATGAGAAAGTGTACGCCGTGTCTTTCCATCCCGACATGTTCGAGCAAGCGAGCACCAAGGGCATGCAAGTGGTCTTCTACTACCTACTTCGACAAATCAACAGAGACAAAACGAAGAAGGTATGCACCATGTGTCCCATTTACGAAATTAATAATACTAACATCGCTTCATCTGAAGGCGTTCAAAGGTTGCTGGCCGACTCTCGACGTAAAAAATAACCTCAACGATTACAAGAAGGCCGCAAACACTCTCATCACCGAGCTTGAGCACGATGGAGAGATCCCAGCTGGAACATTTCGGCTGTCTCATCTCCAAAGCGTCGGCACTAGGTACGCTCCCCTTCAAAGCAGCAAACTCCCACCTGCTGACCTGGCACTGTTCGGCTCTTCCAGATTCTACACCCTTCTCTGGCATCTCTCCGTCGCGGCGGTCAGGGGCGCTCTGGTCAAGAAGTACCCGTCCGCCGCGCCTCCGCAGAAGCGCCTGATCGATGCCGGCACCTACAAGCTGGCCGGTGTCATCGCCAAAGCACCAAAGGTCTCACGACATTAAAGGCTTCCGACCTTGTGGCATGGCGCTGACTCCTCTCTTTGCACAGCATCTCATTGAGCGCCAGAGGCAGCGATTCCTGTCGCATGCGCAAGCGGTCGTGGCAGTGCAGGATGAGTGGCGCACGTGCGCACGGGACCTCGAAAACGAGTACAGGAGTCTTACTCAGCAGATGGTACGTACCATTCAATGACCCGGCTCGCTGATCGTGTTTGCTCACCAGCAAACACACAATCTCCAGAACAAGTTGAAGGAAGAACGCAAGCGCCTGGCGGGGTTCGAGAAGAAGAGCGAAGATCACATCAACAAGAGGCAAAAGAAGATTGAACAGATTCAGCGTGCGTGGGATCTGTTCTCTAAGTACCACGAAGAGAATACCGCCAACCGAGGTGCGTGGCGTATATATCCTTGACTCCCTTTAGAGCACGCTTAATGTCAGTTCCTCTACCAGATATGCTGGACAACATCGCATCGGGCAAATCGAGCAAGCTCGCGCTGAACCAGGCGGATATGTACAGCGACTTGGCGTCGCTCCGTCAGCAGCTGCTGTCGTCGTCCATGTGCTCCCCTGTCTCGCCCGCCACCGCGCAAGCTGCCTCTACGGCCGTACAGACCCTGAGCTACCAAGAGTGCCAGCTACTGCTCTCGGTCAACCCGCTCAGAGACGACCAGTTGGACCTTCTCACACTCATCAAGCTGTGGAACCTGTCCCTGTCAGTAGTGAAAAAACGGATCGAGTCGAACCACCTTCTAGAGCGGTCGCAAGCTGGTACGGCACCACGCTATCTAAATGTGCGTTTAGTTGGTGAGGTGATTGTGCTCATTTATGATATTTTCTTCTGTGTGTCGGCAGCAGGCAGTCAACTCATAGAAGATGCGCCCATACTGACGAACTTGCTGGATGCCCATCAAAGTCGCCTCTCCGCCCTCTCAGCATTCAACAACAGTCTCAACGAAGAGCTCCCCGCTCTGCAGGAACAAACGACAGAGCTACGCAAACTCTTCCCACCAGAGCCGAGCACCACTGGTAAGCCAGCCGATATTGTTCACGTAACTGCTGTTATCCTTATCCGCCTCTATCATGTGTTGCAGTTCCTGCCACGCCTTCTCGCAGACCACTGGGACTGCAAACTCCCTCGCGAGGGAGCGCCGACGCCAGGTACGTGCGTTGCATTACCACGTCGATAGCGCTCATCGCTAAGAATCGAGATCACATGCTTCACACATACAACAGCACCGGCTTTGAACTTCTGCCGCCTACGCCTGACATCGCGCTCGAGAAGTGCCTGGACGAAACCCAGGACGAGAATGCAGACATGACCGCCCAGGTCGGCGCGACTCCGCTGCCAAAGCGCGAGGACCAGGAGCGGATGGTTGATTCCATCCACCGGGCCGCCAAGCAGAGAAGGCCCCGCCTCAGCATTGGATCGGGGAGGGCTGCAGGTACGTGCGAATTTGTACCAGAGCTGCTGTTGTGAGTGCGCTTTCCGTCCAGCGCTGACCCTTCTACGCATTCAAGGCGGCTCAACGGTGGCGATGAAGAAAGCGATGTTCTCGCGCAGCAAGCTGGCCGACGAGGACAAGGCCTCGCCGAACGGCGGCGGCGTGCTCTCGTCGCCGCTTAACACCAGCGGATCGAGCAGCGACGGCGAGCAGCAGAGGTGGGGCAGGATGACCGACGTCCACGTGGGTGGGTTGGAGCTGTCCCCCATGCGCGAGATGACGGCCCAGTTCACGCTCAATCTCGGTCTCTTCTCGCCGTTCGGCGGACCCGGCAAGGGCGCCTCTGCCTCGGCCATCTCGTACCTCAATCGGCCGGGCGGAATCCTGCCCCCGTTCACCTCCCGCGCTCCCGCGCCTCTCCGCTCCCCTTCGCCCGCCTCCTCGCCCGCCGACAGCCCCTTCGCCTCCGACCCGCTCTCGTTCATGGACTCCTTTGCTCTGGCTCGCAGCGGGGTAGTGGGCACCGGCCCCGAGCGACAGCCGTTCAAGCCGGCCTTCAAGATGGAGGACGACGAAGACGCGTGGCTAATGAAGGAGGACTCCTTCCTGCAGGCCACCTCCACTCCGCTGCCCGCTGGACTGGAGAGTTGCGCCACCTTCGCCGCCGCGTACTCTCACAAGGACGCGCTCGCGCATCTCGGCGATGAGGATGTGCTCGCACAGCTCGACGACCTCGAACAGGACGACGAACCTCTGGAGGATGACCTCGGGGCGGCCGTGGAGCGCCAGGATGCGCTCATCAGCCTGATGGCCGACAGGCTCACTTCGAACATCCTGCGCGAGGACAAGGGGTGGCAAGAAGACGCCCTCAACGACCTCTCCATGGCGCTCGATGACCTCGAAGACGACGACTTGGGCCGCACACAGCAATTCTCGACCAACATCACCGCTCTGAGACATGCCGCAGACGGAGACGCCGACCACGATGGCGCCGAAGAGGAGGTCGACGAAATCGGCGAAGCAGATTTTGACGAGCTGGAGGATGCTGAGCTGGAGCACGGCGACGCGGAGGCCGAGGCCGAGCCTGAAGAGACCTTCGTGCCGGATGACTATTCGGTGGAGATCCGGGGGAGTGTACGAGACGAGGCCAAGAAGAAGAGGATCTCGCTCGGCTTTGATCTGCGAGAACTGGAGAGCGACGAAGAGGAGGAGGAGGAGGAGGAGGAATTGAACGCAACTGTGGCCGTGACCGAGCGCGTCGGGCTGAACGACGACGGCGAAGATGAGGACGCAGAAAATAAGAAGGAAACCGAGGGCGAGCAAGTCGGGGAAACGACCTTGGCCAACGAAGATGAAGAAAGTGACGAGGAGGAAGAGAAGGAAGAAGGAGGAGGGAACGTGGACTGGTCGATGGCCATCGAATCCGAGGAAGAGGAAGACGAAGAAGAAGACGTCGACGGCGAGGAGGAAGATGAAGACGTGGTGGAGATCAACATGGAGGCCGAGATCGCCAAGGCCGGCGGGCTTGGAGATTCCGCCGACGAAGCTGAAGAAGATGAGAGCCACTGCGCCGACGAAACGGCCCTGGGCGACTATTCCGTCCTCGACATCTCTTTCAAGCCACCCAACGGTACAGCACGTTTCCTTCAGGCGCTCCAGGCTGCGGTCCTTGTGATTGGCGCCCGCTTGCTGACCCTGTGGCCGCCTTTCTTTGCCCCCCCCCCCCGCGGCTGGCCAGGAGCCGGCAAGGACGACGACCACGTGCCCGCCAGCAGACACTCGAGCAACGACGACCTGTTCGCGGATCTGCAGGAGGAACTCGGCGAGCAAGAGGACGACGAAGACGACGACGAGGAAGCGAATACAACGATCCAGCGCCCCAATTGCGAAGAAGAAGAAGAAGAAGAGTGTCTGGAGGACACCTTCGAGGGCGAGGTGAAGAGCATCGACGAACTGATCGGCGACCTGTCGTCGGCCGAGGCCTCCTCTTCATCCGTCAACGCGACCACGACGACGGTGGTCGACGACATCTTCTTCGGCCTCGACGACGAGGAGCGGGAGGCCAAGGAGTGGGACACCTTCTGCGCGTCTCCGGCCATTGGCTTCGGCGGCGGCCGACGGAAGGAGGCGCCCCAGATGGGCCTGTCGCTGCTCTCGGCCGGCGAGATGGACGAGACGGTGATGGACGGCCTGCTCACGCCGGCGGGCGTGCGGGGCGACGACGACGGTCTCGCCCGACGGCGCACAGCGGCGGTTACCCCTTCGCTCCACCCCAACGGCGGCGGCTCGGTCACGTCGCCCACCCGACCCCGCAAGAAGCTGTCCTTCTCCTCCCTGCAGTGAAAACGACGACCACCACAACGACGACCACCACAGAGCTCCTTGGAGGAGCCCCCGACATGTTTATATTTACCGATTGGTTCACTTTTTATTGTTCGAATTAAATTGGTGGGTTGCGTTTCGACCGAAAATATGGACGGGGCGAGAGCGATCCAGGTTTATTAGAAGTTCAAGGACGACAGGATGTCTAGGACGTTGAGGGCTTCGCCTGCGACCTCCAGGGCCTGGAGCCCGGTCGCCATCGCGTCGGCCTTCTTGTGCTTCTTCTCTTCCTTCTTTTCTTCGTGCTCGTGGGCGCCACCGCTTCTCTCGGGGTGCGATGTTTCAGTCGAGTGCGCCACTAGGGTCTCCTCCGCGACCAGTCCCTGACCCGCGGGGTAGGCGGCGGTGGCCTTGCTATGGTCTTCGGGGCGGAACAGGGTCCGCAGGCCCTCCGACAGCGAGCGGCTTCTGGTGTTCTTCAGCTTCCCCTTCTCGACTGGGGCGATCCCTTCAGCTGCGGCCTCCTTGTCCTTGTGGAACAAGCCCCGAAGGCCCTGCGAGAACGAGCGACTCCTGGTCTTCGTCGCCTTCCCCTCGAGGTGTTGGGGGTTGGCGCCCATGGTCTCCACGACGTAAGATTGCGAGTAGAGCGGAGCCGCGGTGCCCTGTTGTCCACGTCGCAGAAAACCATCAATGCACCGGTGGCAGACATGGACGGGAAGAGAAAGAGCACCTGCTGCGGCGTGTAGGTCGAGTACACCGGTGGCTGGGGAGGATATAGACCACCTTCTCCACCCTGCCAAGGGGGGCCGTAGAATTGCTGGGGCTGCTGTTGCGGCGGTGGAGGAGAGGCCTGGCCGGCAGCGTAGCCCTGGTACTCAGGCGACTGGCCCTGCGGAGGAGAGAGGCCGACGCCTGCGCCGCCCTGCTGCCAAGCGTAGCCGGGGCGCGGCTGCCGCGGAGGGTAGGCCTGACTGGGAGGATAGCCCTGCTGAGGAGGCGGAGGTGAGGCCTGACCGGGAGGATAGCTCTGCTGCTGTGGTGGGTAGGCTTGCTGAGGAGGCGGAGGGTAGGCCTGACTGGGAGGGTAGCTCTGCTGAGGAGGCGGAGGGTAGGCCTGGTCCGCAGGAGAGGTCTGCTGCGGAGGCGGAGGCTGAGGGTACACCTGCTGAGGAGGCGGAGGGAAGGCTTGGTCGGTAGGATGACCCTGTTGCTTCTGCGGCTGCTGTTGCGGCGGAGGCGGCGCCTGCGGGGGGTAGGCTTGGCTGGCGGCGTAGCCCTGCTGCGGAGGCCCAGGGTAGGCCTGGCCCGCAGCGTAGGCCTGCTGGGGCTGTTGCTGTTGCTGCGGTGGCGGCTGAGGATAGCCACCACCTGCGCTACCCTCCTGCCAAGCGTAGCCAGGGCTCGGAGGCGGAGGGTAGGCCTGGCCGGGAGGATAGCTCTGCTGCTGTGGTGGGTAGCCTTGCTGAGGAGGCGGAGGGTAGCTCTGCGCCTGCGGTGGTGGGTAGGCAGGCTGGTTGCTTGGGATCCCTTCGCACTGCTGAGGGTAGTTGGTACTGTCCGGTCCATAGCCTGATGCTGCCGCTACTGCAGGTTTAGGGGACATGGTTCAGGACAGTCAAGAAGGGGGCAACGCACCAGGCGGTTGAGGCGGACTGTACGGGTAGGGAGGCCCAACCTACGAGGGTGGTGGGTGAGTTGGGGTGTAGCAGCTGAGTGCGGCTGCGATTACCTGACGGTACCAATCGAGGCTCTCCTCGTTCTTGTAGAGGGAGTTCAAGGGGTAGCTTTTATCTGCGGTGGTGGTTGAGTGGGTTACTATGGTGCAATATAACTACTGTTAGAGGGAAAGAGGGGACTAAGTACCGGTGGAGGCCATCGAAGTGATGCTGGATCTGTGTGGCAATGGCGTGGTCTTGAAAACGCACAAACTGCTCTCCCTTCTTCCACGCCGGCCGATTGATTCGCTGCTCGTGTTGAAGCGGCACAAGAAAGCCACCCAAATGCCGGAGCAGCTCCGCTCAAACTGCGCCCATCAGCCTCAGCGAATTCGATGCACGGCTCTACTACCAGGTCCCCTCTTTGCCTCTTGCCGTGGACTTGGTGGACATGAGCTGGCAGGACTCCAAGGAAGCCCTCCAGATGAGCTTTGGCAGGGAAGATCCAGAAAGGGTATTATTGGCGAAAGATTCAACAAAGTCCAAAAACAAAGTCCAAAAACAAAGAAGTCCGAAAAAGGTAAAATGCGAACTAAGTTGTTGAGGGCGGCCAACACGTCAACAGCTTGCCTGCCCCCATCAGTGTCTGTAGGCCGTGGTAAGCGAGGTGGTGGTTGTCTGCCTTCTCCTTCTTCTTTTGGTCGTGGTGTCCCCGCATCTGGGCTTCTGTCATGTTCTCTGCACTCGGGAAGTTGCCCCTATGACATGCGTTCTGTCATTCTTGGGGACTAGGACACGGCTCCACCGCTCCCCGTCCTTTCCCTATACTGCTTTCGTTGGACAACCCCAGGTTGCGAAAACCGAATCTTCGGACCTAAAGCAGCTGGGCGGCTGCCGAATGGTGACAAAGCGCCATGAGATCGGTTACGACCGAGAACTCGAAAAGGACGGCGGAGGCGGGTGATAAAAAAAAACTCGCTTGTGTCAACAAAGCCATCCGCTGTGAGGCACTGGACATGTCTTGAGAGCGCGATGGAACGTCCCCTCGCCGTTGCAATCATCTCCATCTTGGATGAGCGTCGCTTGATCTTCGTCGTCGTGGTCTCCATGCGCAGTGTCCGTCAGTCGGTTGGTCGTTAGTCGGTTGCGTTGGCGTTGGTTGCTGTTCATTCGTTCGAGGGAAGGTCGTTCTCCGAGTATTCTCGCCGGCCACCCAGAACCCGGCGTGGCGGCGTAGACATGCCAAGGCCCACGCGTAGGGGCGTGGGCGTGCCCTCCATGTCGCTGGTCCTCCTCACAACTGCAGCCAGACCGCCGGGCACCATCGGGGGCGTGTAGATCCTCGCCGGAGGCTCGCTGCACAAGCAAGGGCAGTGTTGAGTGAAACAGACGAGAGAGAGAGAGCAAATGATCGCGCCAGCACAACACCAGCACGGGTAACAACATAAAGGGCGTGGATCACTCATCGTACGTGGGACCGGGCGAGTCGCATCTGGGGAGTGGGAATGATCCCGAGCCCACGACCGGTAGAGGACAAGAATCGCCGTGCCGAGAACTGAATGAAGTGGAGCGACCCGGTATCTTGCCTGTATTGTCGGACGGGCGGAGAAATGGTGAACCTGGGTCATACACGAACACTGCGCGGCCATACAGGATATACGATGAAGAGGAGAAGGAGGAAAGGAAGGTACCGAAGCCGGGCCTCACCCCAGTCCTGTCCGAGTCAGCCCCTCCCGAACCGGGGGAGCGCATGCCGCTGAAGTCGGAGGGCAGCCTGGGGAAGGGGGGAGGTTGCGGGAGCGGGTGGGGGTGCGGGTGGTGTATTTCGTGCGTTCCCGATCCCAGCATGTCCGGGGTGGCCGGCGCCGGCGACCGGGGAATGCTGCTCATGCCCCCGCTGCTGTCGCTCATCTCCGTCGCTGTGTGGGATGGGGCCGTGTGCAGGATGATGGCCTGCGATGCTGCCTTGAGCTCCAATTTCTCCTGGTACCCCGCAGCATGCATTGTTAGTGGCCAGTCACATAAGAGGGGAAGAGGAGAGAAGCGCACCTCGCCAGCAAAGAGTTCGTCGCAGTATTTGATGAGAGAGATGATGACCGACACGGGGAGATCCATGCTCATGAAGTTCTCCTTCTCCTCTCGCAGAAGTGTGGGCCCCCACACGATGCCCAAGTTGTCGGGAGACATGAAGTTAAGTTTCTCGTGCGCGGCCTATTGCCATGAAGCGCGCGTTGGCGTCAGCATCCGGTCCATGAGCCACACGACTGGGAGGGCGAAAACGAACCACGTCCTTGAGCAATCGAGTCACGGTAGCGAAGAGAGCTCGGTTGACGGGAGGTAGAGCGGCGAGGGCCGCCATGAGCTTCAGCTTGCCCTGCTCCGCGTCGGATTCCCTCTGGCTGTCGCAAAACAGCTGGTAGCCTTTGTACGTGCACAGGGGCTCCGGAAGCTCCCTTCACAGACCAAGCGCAAACAGTTGACTGATTAGGCCAAGGCGCGGTCGAAGTGAGTGGGTTGGTGTTACCTGAAGTAGAGCTTGAGCATGCTCGCCACCGAGTGGACGTGAGATTCACTATACTTGGGATCCTCTCCTGCAACCACCCATCGTGAGTTGAGTTGTTGCCACCGCGGGACGCGTGTTTTCTAAAGCAACGAGCAACGAGCCTGTGGAGAGCCCAGTAGTGATGGCAGTGCGCACCTAAGTTGTACTGGGCCTTGAAGCTGGTCACCTCTTCCGCCGAACCCGGAACTCGGAAGATGCCCTCGGTCATCAAGTGATGGCCTGGCACACCCCACCACGATTCGATCAACACCATGGCCATTCCTCTGAACTCGGTGTGTTTGGGGAGGGGGGGGGGGATATACCATTGCCTGAACGAAGAAATTCACACGCGTGAAGTACTGGCAGGGGGAGCTGGAACTGGGTATAGGTGATGTACATCACGTGGGGCAGGGGTACCCCAAAAACGGGAACTGATGGCGACGGCGAGAAGATGGTCAGTCGAGTGGGGTGGCAGAAGGATATGGTAGTGGTGGGGGACATACTGTTGCGTGTGGCTTTGATGACGCCCTTGGCAAGGAGCTCTTGTTCGCCAGGCCTCGACATCAAGGCCCTTTCAAGAGCGCTCAGAGGTTTGCCCCCTGACGCTGGCGCTAGATGCAAGGAATGGCTATTAATCTCTAACCATCATCTCACAAATCGCTCCTTGGGGGCAGCCTACCATTGTTGTTGGTGACGCTGTTGTTGGTGGACGACCGCTTCGCGGCGAAGAAGCCTGCCCTCTTCTTCCTCTCCTTTTCCAGAAGCAGCTGCTCCTTCTTCTTCTCTTTGTCGGCCTTCTTCAATGCTTTGGCCGCGGCCTTCTGATCGGCCTTCTCTTTCTTCTTGGCTTCCTTGTCGCTCATTGTGAATCTCTAGCTCTAACCTCTCTGTTGTCCCTCCTACCCTTCGGGTGTCACCTGGCCCTCTTCCTCCTTCGCTCCACTTCCACACACCACCGAGCGAGTGCGTGTCTGGCCTTGTGTTGTCTTCCTCCTGGAAGAAGACTTTGAACGTCGCGGTCAGCTCTGAGAGGGAGAGGGACACGTGTAACCACCACACTATTTCCACTTTCCATATTTGAACATTACCTGATTTTGTGGCGAAGAACTGCGTCGACTGGCGCGCAGCAGCTCTCAGCACGAAACATGTTGCGACGTTGTTGAAGGCACGTAAGCTTTTAGTGACAATCCTGGTTATACATTCATCATGACGGAGCCACCGTGTCTGGTCTTGCGTCGGAGAGCACACAGTAGGTCGAGTATATGATACATAGGAAAAGAGGTGGAGGAGAGACGGTAAAAGAAGGAGAAAGAGAGGCTAATAAATAAAGAGAGATGGAGAGGAGTAGGAGTAGGAGTAGGAGGGATGAACCACAGTAGAGGTGGCCGGCCAGACAAGCCATCGGTTTGCCTGACCCACACTCCATCACAGCTGCGGGACCAAGCCACCAGAGGGCGAAAGAGGGTCAATCTCAGCGCGCGCACAAAGTCGATAGAGTCGCGCGATCACAGGACGGAGCGTACCCTAACACACTACACACATGACGAGGGTGGTGTTGCTGTTACTGCTTGGCGTCGTCCGCCGCGTCGTCGAATGGCCGATTCTCCGAGTCTGCGCTGAGCTGCTTGAAGCTCTTGTAATTCTCCCGCTTCATGCTGGCAAATCGTCGCTTGGGCGCACCGCCCCCGTTGGGAGCGGAAGAGGGACTCGGGTCGGCAGGCCTCGCCACCGCGACCATGTCCTTGAGCTCGATCGCACCGAAGGCGGCAGAGTGGGCCTTGAAGTCGTCCCTCTTCATGCTGCTGTACTTCTTGACCGGTTCCTCGAACTCATCCTTGCTTCCATCGATGAGCGCGGCAGAGGACTTCTTCTCGAGGGGCCTGAGTGAGCTGAACTTCTTCTTCTTGATCTTCTTCTTGCTCTCGTCGCCACCCGCAGCGACGGCGGCCGCGGCACCGGCCATCGTGCCGCTGTTGCCGAGAGAGCTCAGCGCCGTCGCCTCAGGTGCGCCGCCCTTGCCCTTCTTCAGCTCCGTGAGGATGTCCGCCACGTCGCCAAAGTCTCCGCCGGCCGGCAGGTCCTTGGAGTGGACTGAGGGGTACCTCTGCCTTCCCGTTGTGTAGTTGGTTTTCGTTTTCCGTCGTTCCTTCTCCAGAACGGCGGCGAGAGGTGTCGGCGCGGCGTCTTCGTGAATGACCACGTCGCTCTCTTCCCTGTCCAGCGCTGCATCGTCGGTCATCGCCGAGAGGTCGGTACCCGACGATCCGATCGACGAAGGTCCCGAGGAAGTGAATCGAGACGCGCGTGCACTGCGGTAATCCTCCCTCTTGAGGCTGGCGAACTTCCTCGTCTTTGGTGCTCCGGCGGCTGGCGCGTCGGTGTTGAGCTTCGTCGCACTCCCGGAGAGTGGAGCTCCGCCTGCAGGCGCGAAAGAGAGGCGTCAGTCAATGCAGTGGCGGCAGTAGGGAACGCCGAGTGCATACCCTCTTCTCGATCGTCTTTGGGAGAAGTTGGGAGCGAGTTCGACTTCGGCGATAATGACCCGCCCGCGCCTCGGAAATGTTCCCTCTAGAATTGCAGAACCGTCACGCAGGTAAGCCGTCCACCGTGTCGGATTACCTGATTGTGGGCATGGTGTACCTTCATGCTGGCAAATCGCCTCTTGCCGGGCTGGGTGAAACTGGACCCGCTGTCGTGCAGGGATCTGAAGAGCAGCAATAGTGTGATGAGTTGCAAGCCCATGACCATAATCGCCCACACGGCTCTGCGTACCCTTCGCTCTCCTCGAAGGAGCCGACACGGCTACTCCGACCGGAGGTCGCTTCCGTGTTGAGGCCCTCGTTTAGATCTGAGATGAAGCTACTATCGCTACTGTCGAGACCTTCATCACAGTCGCTGCCGTCCATCGAGCTCATATCCTCGGAGGCGTTTGAGTATCTCTTGCCCATGCTATCTTTGAACTGTCTGACCCTCTCATGGCCGGCCTCCAACCTGTTCTGCTCTTGCAGCTTCTCCTCTTCAAGGAGCAAGCCCAGCCTAACAAGAGCCAACCGAGCTTGAGGATCACGGTTCCAACCACCAAACCCTTGCTGTGGGGGGGGGGGTATCGATACCGCTGCTCGGCTTGCTTGGCAAGCTGGAAGCGCTCCTGCGCAGAGAGGGATCGGAAAGAAGACCTGCCCAAGTCTGTGTCGCCTTCGTCTGGCAGCTCAATCGGATTGTTCCCGCCCAGCGATCCTTTCCTGGAGAGCAGTGGGGTTAAGTGCCCGCCACACGGGCAGGAAAAGAAAGCTCCAAGCGGAAAGATACCTTGCTTCGGCTCTCTTGGCGCCGCTCGCTGAAGTGTAGTTACCCCTGACTCGGTAGCCGGTGTACTGCTCCGAGATTAGAGCCTTCGCCGCCGCTGCTCGCTGGGACGCGATCTTGGTGGCGTGCTCTGTGATAGGACAAAGAGTAAAGAGATACAGCTCACAGCTCGAAGAAGAAGAGAGGCAGCAGGAAATAAGCGGGTGGCCGCACCATCATAAAGAGCGCTCTTTTCTTTGAGCAACTTAATGCATTCTTTCAGGTCCTTAATCCACTCGGTTTTCTCCTCCTCGGTGGAGGCACAAAGCCAGAGACCTGGTGGGCTCACCACGACCTGGCAGGGAAACAGGTCAGTGTACAACGGTGGAGAAGAGGAAGTCAAAATAAGGTACCTGAAAACTGTGCTTCTTGTCGCCTTCGTCGGCGGTGTTGACCAGCTCGCAACCTTCCAAAGGGATCTGTTCGACATACTCGAAGGTGGGGGCGCCGGACCCCTTCTTGAAGGTCTTCTTCTTCATGGTGTTGGACATGTTGCACTTGACCAGAAGGTCGGTGAAGAGGAAGAACCACCGCGGTTTGCCCTTGCCCTTGGGGTTGATTTCGACCAGGGAGCCCTCCCTGATGAAGCGGCGTTGAGGGTCCACCAAATTCTGATGAACAAGCCAAGTTAGCCACCAAACAACAGGAGAGGATGTGCCGGTGGAGGTAATGCACGCACCACAAGCTTCTTGCCGTAAAGGCTGCCTTGGATGTTCAGCATCTTCTGGATGTTCTCGGCCTCCCTTTGCTTGTCGTTTACGTAAATGGCAGTCGTCGTGATCTGCTGTAGCGCTTGTTGTAGGTTGTCGTAGTCGCTGTGCTCCTTCCAGGTGTGCTTGAGCAGATCTCGGACAAGCAGCTGGAGTACGTTCATGCGTTAGCCTCGAATACGGAACAAAGCTCAGCAGCCCAAGAGAGAGAGAGAGAGAGACGAGTACGAACCTGGTATCGAGGGATGCGCTGTACAGGTGTGATGAGATACGAGGAAAGGTCTGCCTGAACGACGCTCATCTTCGGGTAGGTGTCGTTACAGAAGGCCAGGAACTCTGGTGATTTCTTACACTCCTGGTGAAAGAGACAAAAACAACAGGCAAGTGAGCGCGCTGAGATCGCAACTGGAGTGAGTGAACGCTACCTGGATCATGGCGAGCGCGTCGTTGAAGTTGCGCACGTAGTCGGTGTACACCCTCATGAAGGCGGCCATTTTGAGGAACACGTCGCCGATCATTTGGTACGGATGCCAGGAACTCGTCTTCTTCCTCAGATCCTCGAGCAGGGCGTCGTTGTAGCCCAAGATTATTTGGATGTGCGAGAATATCGTTTTAATCTCATCGTTCGAGATGATGGGCTTGCCGCGAGCCACGGCTTCCTTGAGCGGCCTCACGAAGTGCTGATGAAATGTCAAAACAAAAAATAAGTAAAACAATAATAATATAAATCTCGCCTGCTTCGTGACCAGGGTGGGGTACCTCTACGACTTCGCGCAGCGTCTTGACGTAGTTTTCTTCCGTGGAGAGGATCTCTTGGGCCACTTGTGTCCGATACAGGTTCATCTTCCCTGTTGTTGCAGAACGGACGGGCGAATTAAGAGAGCCAAAGGAAGATCGCCTCAAGCTGGTAGCGAAACGTACGCATCACTTGGAATTTTCGCTTTTCGTGCGATGCTTTCCATCTGGCTTGAATCTTTACCGCCGCCTTGTTCTCTTCTCGCAGCCTCCACAATCGCGCCTTCTCCTCTCTTTGCAAGCGTTCCTTGTGTAGACGTTCATCTTCGAGTCGTCTACTCTCCAGCTCGAGCTCCTTTTCGCTCTTTAGCGCTTGTCTCTGCTTTGCTTCCTCCTCCTCCTCCTTCCGTCGTTGCTCCTGTTGCTGCTGTTGCTCCTTCGCCTTGCATTCTTTCTCCTCGCGTTCTCTTGCCGCGACCTCCCTTTTCGTATCCCGCTCTAGCTTCTCTGCTTGCTTGCGCATTCGTTCCTGATCTTGCTGCTGTCTGTGTCCCTCCAGTTCTCGCTCCATCCTCTCCAATTCCTTCTTCACCTCTTCATCCATACGCGCCTTCTCCTCCTCCTCTTCCTTTCGCAATCGCTCCCTCGCATGCTTCTCCCGTTCTTTCTCATCCTCTGTGTTGTTGTGGCTTGGCTCATCGGGGGCGGGCCTCCCTGTCACGGGCCTCGCTATAACGCTGCCCATCCCCATCCTCATATCCGCGACCGTCTGCCTCAGCTGATTACTGCGCGGCCTCGCCGCCGCTAATTGCGCAGCCATGCGCTGATTGCGTTCTTCCCAGAGGGCTATCTTCTCCGCGAGCGCATTGCGCGTTCGAGGCAGCGACATTGTAGCAATTTAGGATGACCTGCCCCTTCCCCAATCCTTACCGAAATCCTCGATCGGGTCCTTCTGCTCTCGACTTCGCTTCCGTGTGTTCGCTTCACGAACACCTTGGGCTTTTCTTTTCGCCTTTCTTGCTCCCTTTTTCACCAGCACCAAAGCTGAAAAAGAAGACCCCCAACAACCAAAAGCGAGCATGTCCGGTTGGGCCAGCTACATCGAGGCGCTGACGGCGACCGGGCAGGTCACGCAAGCCATCATCTTTGGACATGATGGTACTGTGTGGGCGGCTTCTCCTGGCCTGAGCAGCGTACTACCTCCCCCCCCTTCCCTTTCTTCCTTGCAAGCTAACGGCTCTCTCAGGTCGCGAGTGGTGAACTGGTGGCCGTGAGCAAGACCTTCGATAACCCCTACGACGCTCAATCAAATGGTCTCAAAATAATGGGCTTGTCATACGTCCTGCTGCGCTCCACCAGCGAGAGCATCTATGCCAAGAGGGTACGCGCCACCGTTGCCACTGGGCGAGCTCCTTTGTGTGCTCACCACCTCTGTCCGACCTTTCTTCAGGGATCGTCAGGCTTCTCTGCCGCCAAGACGAAGCAAGGTATGCTTACCTTCGAAAAATCAGCCCTTGTGGCCAATGCTCACTGACCACCACCCGCAGGTGTGGTCGTCGGCTTCTACGATGCGCCGACCTATCCAGGGCGCAGCACCGTGGAGGTGGAAAAGATCGCCAGTTTCATGCGTGATAACAATGT
>CDFJ01200689.1:0-13247 GCA_000826505.1 Acanthamoeba pearcei
CAATGGGAGCAGCGGGAGGCGGGAATACGAGAGGCCGTGAGTGAGGTGTGGAGCGAGCATGGGAGTGCGTTTGCCGCCTACTGGCGCGAGGAGTTACACGAACAGCCCGACGTGCGGGCAGCCATGTTCCTTGCCGCCTTGCAGGACCTCCTATCTCTCGAAGACGACAAGGACGACATGGACCACCACGACGACGATGGCGAGAGGCCTGAGGGCTGCCAGCAACAGCTCCAGCTGGGGCCTCTGGTGGGGGTGGCGTGTCCGGAGTTGCAGGACATCCCTCACCTCCTTGCCTCCCCCGACCTCCTCCTGGCCCTCCTCACCGAGCCTTACCTCCACCATCAGCGCCAGCACCTGGGCCCGCCGCCGCCGCCGCAGCAGCAGCACGAGGAGGGAGAGGAGGCGGTAGGTCGCGAGGCACTGCACGCAGCACGACGGTGCTGCCTTCTGCAGCTCGGCTGCAACCTCCTGCTTCTCTCCCTGGCTGCCCCAGAAGGCGAAGAGGAGAGACCCTGACAGTATATTCTTTTTTGTTTCTTTATTTATTTCTTTGTCGCGAAATACGAATACATGTCGACACAAGAACGTAGAGGAGCAACGACCACGACAACAGCACCAAAAAACAATCCCCAGCTGCTCGAGCCAGCAACGCCCCAAAAGCAAGCAAGCAAGCAAGCAAACGTAGGACTAGACGGCGACGACGTAGCCGGCGAGATCATCTGAGGAATCATGCAGGCGCAGGGCAAGAAACTGTCGGAAGATGAATGGGTACGCGTAGCGCAAAGCCCACACAGGGGGTAGGCTTGGCCAAGCTGCTCCCTCTCCTAACTCTGCCATGGTAATCTGGTGGGTTGTGGTCGAGGATGGCATCTATTTCAGGAGAAGGGGAAGGTCCACATTAAGGCGTCCGAGCTGGAATTTGGCTCAAAAATCGCTGAGGGCAAGTACGGTACGGTTTACAAAGGCAAGTGCCGCGGACAAACGGTGGCGATCAAGCTCCTCCACAACCAGCACCTCAGCGAGGAGAAGTTGGAAGAGCTCAAAACGGAAGTTGAAATTATGACGTGCGCCCCCCATCTCCTTGAACGCTCACCAATACCGCTCCCGCTCTCTAAATCGTTTCTGGTGGTGGGGCGCGCTTCCTCAGACGGCTGAGGCATCCGTGCATTTTGTTGTTGATGGGGGTGTGCACCGATCCCAACAACGTCGCTCTGGTCATGGAGTATGTCGAGGGCAAAGGACTAGACCGCATCCTTCACGACGCCAAGGTGCCCCTATCCCAGACTCAGCAGCTACGTATCGCCAAGGACATTGCCAAGGGTACCCTTCCTCCTTCCGCCATGCGCGCTTGCTGGTTGTGCCGATGCTTTCGTGCATCATCTCCGCGGGCGTGCCGGGTCTAACCTCGTTCTTGTACCCCGTCAGGCATGAACTGGCTTCACTGCCTTGACCCCCCTATCATCCATCGCGACATCAAGCCTCCCAACATCCTGGTGTGTGCCGTCAGCCCATTCCCGGCACCAGCAATGATGTGCATTGATACGCGTTCGCTCACCGCGTGCTTGGCGCACTGTATGCTCAGGTCAATGCCAACTTCGATGTCAAGGTTTGTGACTTCGGCCTTTCGTGCGTAAAAGAAATCCCCAAGCCTGGCGACAAGCTGCGCGACACTGCTGTTGGCTCCCCCATTTGGATGGCTCCTGAAGGTGCGTGGGCTATCTCTTCTCTCATCTCTGGTACACTTTTGGGCGGGAAATGATTCCTTCCACGTTCGAAACCTTCCACAGTGCTCTCTGGTCACCTGGCGTCGGAGAAGTCGGACGTGTACGCCTATGCCATCGTGCTCTGGGAGATCCTGACGAGGAAGGCCCCCTTCTCCGATGTCAAGTCTTTCGAAGAGTTCCTTGACGGTACGACGTTTCTCTATCTCTCTCTCTCGCGCGCGCGTTCTTTTTGAGGTGATGCTTCGCCATTCTTAACGCGAAGGTGTGTGTGCGGACACGCAGACGTGATCGATAACGACAAGAGGCCGCCCCTACCGGATACAACTCACCCCAGGCTGGCCAGGATGATTCAGTCCTGCTGGGATGGCCACCCTAAGAGAAGGTAGGTCGTCACCCTTCTTCTCGCTACAAGCATTAAGAGACTCAGGCCCTTCTTGTCCCCTTCCTTATGAACTGACCGAGTGGTGGTGGTGGCTGCTCAGACCCTACTTTGCCGAGATACTCAACGAGCTCGATGAAATCCTGGTGGAGATTTCAATCAAGGAGGAGCCTGCCCAAGAAATTTGGAAGGCCCTCAAGGCCAAGGTAGGAGGAGAGGAGGAGACGTGCCTTTATGCGCCGCGCCATCACGAACTAATTTTCCCATCGATGCAGGAGTTTATGGGCGAGCACTACCCGTTCTTCGTGGCTTGGGAGAATCTCATTGAGGCGCTCGCCAAGGTGCTCAATGTACCCGAGCTCAAGACGAGTAGCACCGACAAGGCTTATCTCTGCCTCAGGACGCTGCTTGGTACGCCGTAATGCCCGAGAGTTCCTTGTTTTGTTTCGCCAACCAGCTTCGTTTCGCCACCTTTCACTCACCTGAGAACCAACAGCAACTCCTTACCGCGATTTTACCCGAGACAAGCCGCTCATGACTGTCACCTGCGAGGCGTTTGGAAGGTTTCTGGATTGCTTTGGGCCGTTGATCGACGAGGACAAGAACATCATCACCAAGGTGCGCGCGCGCTCCCTCCCTCTCTCTTGGAGTCGTGGATTCTTCTCTTACTCTGTTGACAACGCACAGTTAGTTGAGATCTGTGAGAAACCTTGGTTTCACGGTGACATTGGCCGTAACGACGCTGAGTCACGCCTGAATTCTTCGAAGGAGAACAAGAAAGGTACCCCCACGCATGCTCTTCAACGGAGGAATAACTCAGCCTTCTATTCGCAAACAGGTCTGTTTCTTGTGCGACTGAGCAGCAATAACGACAGCTGCTTCACCATCAGTCGGATCAACAAGGACAACAAAATCGTCCACCAAAGGATTGCACGAGACAAGCGTGGCAACTACCTCGTCCAGGTCGGTGAGGAGCTCAAGGCTTTCAAGTCGCTTCTTGACCTTATTGAGAAGGGCGAGAGAGATCTTAATCTGAAGGTACCTCTTTTCTTCTGGACTATTTGCTCTGTGGTTGTGTTATACCAACAATAGCACAGGTAGCGTGTGGGGAGAGCAGGGCATTCAACATCATCTTCGCCCCTTTGATCGAGTCTAGGGGCTACCTCAGCGAGATGCCATCTGCTTCTCCAGAAACCACTGAAAAGCCCAAAAAGCCCAAGAAGACTGGCACCAAGAAGAAAAAGGAGAAAGGTGGTGAGAAGAAGGAGAGGAAAGAGAAGAAGGAGAAGAAAGAAAGAGATGAAAAGAAGAAGACCAAGAAGTGATGCATCCTGTGCCTTTACCCTCTCTCCAACACAGAGAAGAAGTTGTGTAGCATTTATCCCATGGAACATTTGGGTCTACAAGATTGTCATTGGAAGGTCAAGGTCACTTTGAGGTCACTCTGGGGTCACTCTGGGGTCACTTTCAGGGGCTCTCTGGGGTCACTCTGGGGTAACTTTAAAGCCACTTTGGGGTCACTTTCAGGGTCACTCTGGGGTCACTTTCAGGGTGACTCTGGGGTCACTCTGGCATTGCTTCACACTCATCTCCTTAGGGGATGCAGCATGCTCCACGCTCGTTTTCAGCCGCTTCTGACATGCTGGAAGAGAGTTCCATGCTAAACTATGCCAGGAATGTCACATTATTTGCCTTATCAGGAGATGAGTCGCTGGCCGCAATGATCGCGGGTAATCGCTATGTCCGCGGGTGATCATGATGATCGTGGGTAATCGCGAACCAAAAAAAAACAGGCGGCACTCATCTCCGCTCACACCATGGCACACCTCAAATGTCCCCGAAAAGATGAGTTGCCGCGATGATCGCGGGTAATCGCGACGTCCCGTTCAAAGACTCATCTCCTCACTGTTTGCTTGTAGGGACGGGGAGAATGGGCTCGCCGCGCTTGCCATGGGAGATGAGTGCGAAACGCTACGAACGGTACGAACGCGTGTGGAGATGAGTGCGCAACACTAAAAACGTGTAAAACGCGTATAACGCGTATAACGCGTAGAACGTGTTGTCGACGCGTAGCTTACGCGTAACTTACGCGTAGATTACGCGGAAATTACGCGCAAAAAGGTATCCGCGAGCAATCGACCCCGGACCAACACGAATGGGAAGCCCTTGACGTGGCGAGCACGACAAGCTCATTCTCCACGTCCTTCGACATCGTACAAGTGAGTTCCACGCTAAACTATGGGCTTAAGAGGATGAGTCGCCGACCATAGGAGATGAGTCGCCGGCCGCGATGATCGCGGGTAATCGCAATGTCCGCGGCTTTAAAAAATTCCTATCTTTATTCTCATCTGTGGCCCTCAAGTAGTCATTTGTACCCCCATGTTCACTTGACTCTCCGCAATGATCGCGAGAAACCGCGATGTCCCGTTCGGAGAGTCATCTCCATATGTGGAGTGAACTGAGCTGTATGGTGACCCCATGTTGTAGGAGATTCATGCAGAGCGCTAAAAATTACGGGGGTCGGCGGGGGTGTAAGGGAACCTGCAGAGTTGAGCTTTTGAATGCATTTGAAAGAGGACAAAATATTGGGGGGTCTGTGGGGGTTTTCAGAGTGGTGAAGTTGGTCTCTTGTGACCGGAGTTGTAAACCTGACACACGAAAAGAAGAAAACAAGATGCCACCTTTTTCCTGAATTCTGGAGAACGGAAAAATGATTTTTAATTGATTTTTTAATTCAAATGGAGCGATTATTGTTTTTCTTTTTCCCCCTTACTCATCACCATTTGGTGCCACTCGCACCGCCCAAAGAGAAAAGAATGGAGTGGATGCGCGCGCATCCATTTATCCGTTCCCTTTTCTTGACGAGTTTTCTGTGCCAGGTTTATAACTCCGGTCACTTGAAACTGGCACTGAACAGTCCCAAAATGATCCCTAAACAGTCCCTGAACAGTCCCAAAACAGTCCCAGAACAGTCCCTGAACAGTCCCAAAATGGTCCCATATGGTCCCAAAACAGTCCCAGAACAGTCTCCGAATGGTCCCAAAACAGTCCCAGAACAGTCCCAGAACAGTCTCTGAACAGTCCCAAAATGGTCCCAAAATGGTCCCTAAACAGTCCCAAAATGGTCCCAAACTGGTCCCAAAACCGTCCCCGAATGGTCCCAAAACAGTCCCTGAACTGTCCCTGAGCTGTCCCAAAATGGTCCCAAAATGGTCCCTAAATAGTTTGTTGACTGACGACCATTGATGGTGAGGTGTAAAACTCTGGCATCAAACTGTCACAAAGCTGGATATCATGAGTACCTTCTTTTCTTTATTCTTCTCTCAATACAACACATCTCATTGTCTTTCCTGTCACAGCTGCCTCCACATGTCAAGCTCTGA
Organism: Acanthamoeba pearcei; assembly: GCA_000826505.1. NCBI lineage: Eukaryota > Discosea > Longamoebia > Acanthamoebidae > Acanthamoeba > Acanthamoeba pearcei. Next base: position 5,487 of record CDFJ01200689.1, read on the forward strand.
TCACAGATATTTTATGAATGCCATGCCAGCATTACAGATGCATGCAGGAAGCTGCCTTGGTTGCTGAGATCCTGACTCAGCAGCTCATTAGAAGTAATCATGTGAGTGATTACAAACATGTAATGATACCACAGAACCATTGTGGTATTGGTGACCTTCAGTTTTAACAAGGTACCACACTAGCATCATTGATGTAGTAGAGGAAATGTAATACTCGAACAAGATACTCTCTTGTTTTTGCTCATTTAAAACATGTAGATTGTTGCCACAACAATTTTGATGATTAGTTTTTTGAAGGTCACTGATGAAAATAAATATTATATTGTTTAAATCACTGCACTGTGGAGGAGGTGTTTTCTCATAGTTGAGCAGAAGAAGAGGGAGTGTGCATGTGGTGAATGCACAGAACTCCTCCTGCTGATCCACCAGAGCAGACAGAACCAAGAACAGGAATACCAAAGCCCATGTCAACAGCTTTGAGGATTACTTCACACATGTCATCCAAGTCTGTGAAGAGCAAATACAGGAGCAAGGAAGACAGCAGGCCAAAAGATTAATGATGCCATGGTTGACGCTCAAGGAAGGTGGAGCTCTAATCATCAACAAGCACATGTACATCTGTGAGTGGCACAAATGGTGATACTTGGACATATGCCCCAAGCAATTTGTGCTTGGTCAGTGTGGTTGCTTGGTCAGTGGTTGGTGGATTGGTCATCAGCATGGTCAGCAGCATGGTCATCAGCATGGTCATCAGTGGTGTGGTGATTGATGTGGTCATCAGTGGCCTGGTTGTTGGTGGCATGGTTGGCAGTGGTCAGTGTGGTCTTCAGTGTGGTGGTCAGCATTGTTGGCATGGTGGTCAGCATGACAAACAGTGTGACACTTCCCTTTGTTGATGGTGAAGAACAACACTAGCAGTTACAAGCATAAGGACAAAAATGAGAAATTTTCACACCAGAACCATGACAACAGGCAATATTGGTCAACAATTATGTACTCTTTACCACTACTGACACTTGCATTCGTGCTTTTTTGACAGCATACAATTTTTTTGGTTTTTTCAAAAGCAAAGACCAGAACTTACCCCTTTCACTTCTTCAGTTGTCTGTTTTGACACCTCATTTTTGCCAGTTTCTGTGCCCAATGCATGTCAATTTGCTTTTTTTGCCACTTTTGTGCATGTATGTAAACTTACCTTTTTTGGTGCAATTTGCCAGATTTCGTACCCTGCCAATCAGCAGAAATTCAACCATAAAACCCCCTCAACAAACAGAGGCCATATCTTGCTATTTTCTCCCTGATTTTGCACCCATTTTGGTGTTTTTTGTGGCTTTTGTACAGATGTAGGACCACTGACCTCTCCAATCTGTACATTGAAATTTGGAGTTAGTGAAAAGGAGACACTTTCCCCTTTTCATGAACACCTGGTTATCATCACCCCTTCCTGTGGCCACCAAATTTGTTTTAAGCATTGTTTGACTGCTCATCAAACCACGCTGCCATCATCATACACTTGCATTTGTGCCCACAGTCACACCCTTTATGGATCTTGTGCATGCTGACATGGCAGCAGTGCTGGCTGTACCATTATTGCCATTCCTGCAAGATAGTAACCTTTTCTAGAACAACACAAAATCCAACTTGTATGTCAAATTGGCTCAGCTAAGCTATCAAGCTTGGCGCTTAGAGAGTGGATGGATGTTAAATCAGCCTTCCTTCATGCCCCAATCCAAGAAGAGATCTACATCATGCAACTGGAGTCACATGTTGACCTGAACTACCCCAACCATGTCTGACAGAGGAGGTACTTGTACTGGGTGAGCATAGTTGCGCCCAAGCTTGCCAAACTGGGCCTTGAAAATGTTGTTCATGTACCACAGTCCTTCTTGCCAGCCTGGCCAGTTGATGTTTCATCAGCAACTTTGAAATCCTCATCTTCTCCCACAAGCATGTTCCCATGTCTACCATCTGGCATCCACAACCTCTCACCAACATCACCAAACCTGAGTGCTATCTCCACTACATCAGCATCCCTTTGATGAAGTGTTAACTCACCCATGCAGCTCCCTCATTCCTCACTGCTCATTCCTCCAATTGATTTCCTCTCCTCAACTCCCATCAGCACTGACACCCACCTATCTACTCTCTCCACCTTCCTCACCAAGTTGCTCAACAACCAGGAGCTTGACACTATGCTCATTGACCTAGAGTCCCTGTTCTCACATCCCAGCTTAGCTTGATGACTGGGAGGAAAAGCTCAAGGATGAAGAGAAGGAAAAAGAGGAGAGGAAGAAAGGAAAAGGTGAAGAATGGAAGGAAGGAGAGAAGGGACAGAAGGAAAAGAAGAAGCAAAAGAAGGACGACGGTGGTCATTCCTTTGGACCAGCTGACCAAAGCAGGTACCTGCCCCTTAGTTTTTTAAGAAGGACTAAAGCCTGTATCTCACCATTTCTTGTGCAGGGACATACAGAGCAACTCACCCTCAAGATCGCCCAGGCTGGTGGCATCCTCTGTGACCACAAGTTCCTTGTAGCTGAAGTCCCCAAGGATGACAAGAGCAGCCTGACCTTCCTGGTTATGGGTGGAAATCGCTGTGTTGATACTGTGGCAGTTGTGGTATCCTTGTGAGTTTGGTGTTGATACCATGGTGGTTGTTGTGGTATTGTTGGACCCCTAACTTTGATACCTTGGTATCAGAGCATGTGTTGTGGCAATGACTGCTGCCAAACTCATGGTGATTCTGTGATGACTGCTGCAGTATCAACAATTTCTTTATCTGTGCATGAATATGTGACAACCACTGTGGTATCAACAATTTTTTTTAGTTTTGTGAATGCAGTTGTGAAGCTTGTTGTAGATGAGAGGAAGGACTCCATGAGGAGGTTGCCTGTCATTGTGTGTGCCCCTATCTTTGCTGTTTATACACAGCAGTGGCCAAAATGATATCAAGTTGCCATTTTATTTAGGAATGATGATACTGCAGCAGGTGTTGTTATCATTCATATTTTTATATGCCATGGTATAATCCTATGTTTACTGACTGGCATAGCTACTTCCACTTCACTGCAGTTATGTAGAAGTCTGATGCTTGGAGCATGTCTCTTGCTGAGTACAACCTTATGACATGAGAGGGTGCAGCCAGTGAGAGCTTCACAGAGTGCTCTTGTCATCACTCACCAGTGGAGGCACAGGGTGTGTTGATAGTAATGCAGTATCATCAGCTGCATGAGCCTCAACAGTTCCAACAGCGATGACACTGAGCTTCCTGACTTCAACATGAACCAATTCTTCAGTGTGACAGAGCAGAAGAGGAAGGGTGGCAAGGCAGAGGCTGAAACCCATTAGTGACAGCAAATCTCTGAGGAAGATGATAAGGCAGAAGAGGAGCAAGAGAAAGAGGAAGCTGAGATGGAGAGAAGGAAAAGGAGAAGAAGAAACACAAGAAGGGACAGCTTACCTACTTCATTGGTGACAACTGCATTAGCATCAACTTCTCCTCTGTTTGCCAGCACTACAAGATCCCAGACAATGAGCCAATCTTCAACCACATGATCTACACACTTCACTGAAGCTGTCCTACCATTTGCACCAAGCTACACAGCAAGCTACTGAGTCAGGATCCATGCTTTATCCCAAATGACTGGGTTGCCTGCAGAGTCATGGAAGAAATGGAAAACGTGAGGAGTTGAGTGACCAGTCAGTCCATGCATGTGGTTGCCAAGCCAACTCTTCCACTCCCAAACAGTTTGAAGTGTGAAGGTCTCTGTAAAGAGTTTGATGACTGTTGCTGACTCAGCCCAGCTGCTGGGTCCATGGGTACAGAGCTTGTGCATAATTCTGCTGATGTTGTGCATTGAATTGTGTGCTTTGTGTCTTGTCATTGAGCTTTGCTGTCTTCTGGCTGTGGACAGAGCTGATGGTCCAGGAAATTGAGGAAGAGGGTCCAGTTGATCTGGTGGGTCCCATTCAATCACCTCGACCAGAAACAGCACTGCATGAGATAGTGCCAGATGAGGAAAAAGGCTCCCAGTCATTCATCATGCATGTTGTTTTGGAAACACACCAGTCTGATGGCTGAAGCATACCAAGCAGACTGAAGTTCACCCAAGAGAAGCTCTTCCAACCTCCTGGGTGAAGAGGATGAAGGCACTCAAGTTGAGAGATATCTTTCACCCACACACAAGCTGACAACCTTCCAAAATCGTTGCATACACATGCACAGCTGACTGACTGCAACTGGCTTATTGTGAATGATATATCCACCTGTCCTTCCTTCCAGTTGGTCATTCTCAACCTTTGTTGTTGGCATGCACCACAAACCACACATTGGATTGATCCAGGAGTTTGTTACCAATCTCAATAAATGGTCTGCACCAACAGGCATGATCCTTCAAGACCTGGCTCTCAGGCCATATCCCACATATCCAATGCACCTCCAAGCCACACACCTTTCAAAAATTCAGATCCTTCCAGTGCAGAGAGCATGGTGCTGTTGGGCATGTGGTTCATGAGAAAGCTTGAAAACCATGTGCACCACCCACTGCCCATGCAGTGGAGGGGTTGATGTTGAGTTCCACTTTTTGCTGGTGAATTTCATCATCTTCCCAAGTGTCTCAAAGTTGCAGGGTCACTATAGCTGTTGACAAATAAAACTGCTGATGTGCATCAGTGATTGTCAACATAATAACATGAACACTAAAGTGGGGTATTTTGTACATACCTGACTCAGAATCTGGGACAGCCAGTAACTGGGCTGTGCAATGGTGTTTATCCTCCCTGTCTCCCATGCTGTACTTGTGAAGATCTGGTGGGGTGTGCAGCTCCAGCTTGATGTCCTCCTCTAGCAGGTCAATTGTCAGGCAGGGCCATTACTTCTTAGGCTCAGCAGCCTCCATCTTTTTCTCCTCCTCCTCTGCTTCTTCATCCTGGTAGGGCAGCATTGCCCAGTGGAGTAATGAATTGGTACCTGACCACCAGAAATGAAGAGCTCCTTGGCTGAGCGCCACTTGGTCTGACTGAAGCCATGTGCCTTGAATGGGGTGGGGAAGATACATAATGAGCCCCTGCAAGGCCTGGATGCACAATGGCAACAGATTTACCATGGTGCTTGGTGGTCTTATTGACCACAGCCACGGCAAACACCTATTCCTTGATCCTCAGCCCTTGTTATTTCCACTCTCTTTCACCGTATTTGCAGTTGCATTATTGACAATCCAACCCCTGACTCACACCCATCTGTCCTCTACCTGAGAACAAGAACCTCTTCATGCTTGGCTTCCTCTCCTTACTCATCAGCTTGGATGTCTTCAAGGAGGTCTACCTGAGCTTCCTTCTGGTTGGGCACACTCATGAGGACATTGACCAGCTGTTCTTGACAGCTCAGACCAAGATCCATTCCTTGTCCATCCATACTCCTGGGTACTTTTCACCAATCCAGTTTTCCCTTATTATTATTATTTGTTGACAATGCACATTAGAAGTTTTATTGGTTGACAATCAGCAGTTTGTTTCATTCATTTACCCTTTCTAACTTCACCTATTCCATACATCACCAATGTCTTCATAATCATTGCATATGTGTATGTGATGATTCCACTAACTCATCTCCCACAATATGCCATTCTCAAGGACAAGATGGAAACTGGTGCTCAAAATGTGAATGAAGGCAACCAAGTGGCACTTCACATTTTGTGTGAAAATCATCTTGAGAACATAAGCCACTATAACTGTAACTTTCATATCTTGTGGTAAAGGTAGCTTTCATACCTGCCATTTCTTTTCAAAATGACTTGAAATCAGAGGTGCTCAAGTAAATGTTTACAGCAGTGATCACTAAAACTGCTCAGTGGTCCCAGGTGCCTGTGATGAAGATAAAGTACTGTGAGTCCTGAGCATGTTGGCACCTTGACTTGAGGTGTGGGGAGTGACAGGATCAAAAAGTTCAGCAAAGGTCCTCCCTACCTGGTGTGAGTCTGAACAAGTAGGGAACATTGCAACACTGAAATTGGGAAGGATCTGCAAAGGGAGATCACTACGTGCTGAACTTGTATTTTATGCTTGCTCCTTGTTGGTGTCTTCCATATGGCCTGACCTGCCTGTGGCCTTGAGAACTGCTCTGTTGAAGAAGGGTACGTTGTCGATGTACACGTGGTGCCCGGCACGAGGGATGATCACAATGTCAGTCTGGTTTTCAATCTGATGCATCACTTCCACCGCTGCCCGCGGGTCCATCCATGACTCCTGCCGTGGAGGGTCGCACAGGCCACACATGTACGCACACGGAAATGGTGAGCTGCAGCACCACACAAACAACAATGCGGGAGGGAGGGAGGGAGGAGGGAGGGGCGCGCACCTCCCCATACAGGAAAGTGACGGGTATGGAAGCGTCCAGGTGGTGGAGGCGGTCACACAAAGGACGGGCTGCCCAGCCAATCGGGTTCATCATTTTGTGGAAGGCGAGCTCGCCTGCACGCACACAGCGCCCCATGGTCAGCTTACGGCGCTGTTTATGCGACCGCAGATCGTGGGATCACTTGTGAGAAGCTGGGTACCGGTGGGAGGCAGCTGAGCGTTGCTGTGGTACACGTAGTCGATGACTGGGGGCAGCAAGAGAGACGCTGCTTCAGGCACACTCTGCTCCTCCTCCTCCTCCTCCTCCTGCTCCTCCTCCTGGATGACCTCACTCGTCCCTTCCTCCTTGTGGTAGTGCACCCACTTGCTGCTCAGGTCTGGCCTCACTCGGTGGATCAAGCCCGGCCCTGCGCCAGCCACAACATTGTCGTCATTTATCACTACTACTTAAGTAGCAGCGCCGACCACATGGGTGTCATCACCCCACTTGGCCGTCGCTGCCGCCGCCCCTCAGCCTCATACTCCCCAAGGCAGGTGCGTACCATACGGGCCAGCGACGCGGATGGCCGCGAGGGGCGAGAAGTTCTGGAGGATGTTCTTGGCAAGACGCCAGCGCCAGGACATCTTGGCTGCTTTCGCCACGTCCTCTGCCGTGCGCCGCGGCAGCCCCCACGGATCCGCAAGAATGAGTGTGTCCACGTGCTCCGGATGCCGCAGGCTGTAGCAGCCCGCCAGGTAGCCCCCGAACGAATGACCTGCCGACCGGGTTGTTGGCTAATCATTCGGCGGGGAAGAGTAGGGGATCCCGCGGGATGCACGGGAGAAAGGAGGGGCGCGTAAGTACCAAGGAGCGCAAAGCGGTCGAGACCAACCTGCTTGCGCCAGCCTTCGATCGACGCCACAAAGAAGTCCTCCGCATGCTCCGGGCTCTACCGCCGTACGCCCATCCCCGACCACCCCAACCCGGGTTAGCCGTGCGTCGCGCCCACAACACACACACACACACGTGGCGTGCCGTACCTCTGGCGTGAAGGCGGGGCGGGAGCTCCGCCCGAAGCCCACGAGGTCGATGGCGTACACGGTGTGATGCTTCGCCAGTTCGTCCAGGTTGCTGTTACGACACACACACACACACGACACACGCGACACGAAAGAGGTTGGTTTGTGGGCACTGACTAAGGGCCAGCAGGAGAGGGAAGGGGCGCATTGGAACGCGGACCAGGGAGGGGAAGGTGTGCACACGTACCATGCCCAGTGCCCGACGGCAGCGGCGAACCCGTGGACGAGCACGAGGGGCGGCCCCTGGCCTAGGCGGATGGTGTGCACTGTGTGTGGTACGTGCACGTCCTCCCCGCCCACCTCCACCTCCTCCACCTCGACCCGCCCTGCCACGCCTGCCTCGTACGGGAA
>CDFJ01201063.1:0-11824 GCA_000826505.1 Acanthamoeba pearcei
TTCTGCACGGCGGTGGACATCCACTCGAGCTGACTCTTTGCAAATTCGATCGTGTTGTAGGCCTGCTTCTCCAGCAGCACGAGGCCGTACTGACTCAAGCGATAGTACCTGCACGCGTGGGTCAAAATATCAAGTTTAATAATATTATTAATAAAATCAATAAAATCAACCGAGAAAGCGGCAAAGCGTACGCCCAGTGCTGGTCAAAGGTGAGAAGCAGCTCCAGCACGCGGCCGGCCGTGTCGGTTGGGAGCAGGACATTACCGTCGCCCTTCAGGGTCTTCATCGTGGTGTCTGTGCCAGGGAAGGATTAGCGCAAGAGCGGCCAGCGCAGATCTTGAAAAGTTTAGGCTGTGAACGCACCGAGTAGGTCCATATCGCGAGAGCGACGTGAGCTCTGCGTGGAGAGGCCATTGAAGGCGTCGGTGATGAGGAGCGTGGGCCGGTTGAGCGTCTCAAGCACCGTCGGGTTGAGGTGGCGCTCCTTCTTGTGGTTGTAGTCGACGGCGTACAGGATCTCCTCGGTCTCCTTCGTGATCTTCCACACCGTGCCACCGATCATGTGGCCACCGACATACCTACGCGACGTTGGTGTGAGCAACGAACATGAAGCAAAGAAGAAGAAGAAGAAAAGGTGAAGAAGAAGAAGAATGCAGTACGGGGTGAGTTCGATGCCGGCACCACGGCCGGTCAGGCGCACGTGCTGCGAGTACTTGAGCTGCTCGAAGCGCTCCTCGTTGAAGGCGGCATCGACGTCGTCCAGGTTCCACACATCGAAGTCCTCGTCCTTCTTCTTGGACTCGAAGGCGTCGTAGAGGAACATCTGTCCCATCTTGAAGATGGGCATCGTCGCGTACACTTTCGCCTTCAGCCCCCACTGCCCTGCCAGCACCGGCAACGCTCCCTGTGTGGTGCGGTTCCCGTTGGTTAGTGTGCACAGGCAGATTCAGCGTTCGCGCTCATGTTGGGCAGGGGAGGCTGAATTACCAGGTGCAGAAGATCAGGATGGGACAGCAGCACGGCGTCGATCTTGGGGATGTAGGCCTTCACATTCTCGAGAGCCTTGATGTCGAATTTGTCGTCCCAGCCGCAATCGAGCAGAATTCGGTACTCGTCGATTTCGAGCAGCGAACAGAAGGGACCCTCCGTCTTTGATCCATAGATCGGCGTGTACTTGACGATGGCCGTCATGCTGTCTTCCCACACGGCCTCGCCTCACTCCCGCCTTCCGCACCACAAATCTAAATCACCAATTCGAAAGGGCCAAGAAAAATCGAAAAAGAAAATGAACTCCAGAGGAAAACATTCACAGAAATCGCAATCGAACAGGAAGAAGAACGATCATGCAGGTGCGCGGACCACCTCGCACTGCCTCGTTAATCGTTGCTGCGATCCCTGTTGCCTCCGCATTTTAGGCCTGATTTCATTTTCTTGATTCATTTTAGGCCTCCGAGAAAGAAGAGTTTAGAAGTTATCTTGAGAAGAGCGGCATCATCGACTCGCTTACCAAGGGTAAAACCTCCCCCGCCCCTTTCCGTTGCTGCCCTCACTCGCCCACATCAAAGGATCATTCTTTATTTACTGATTGTTGTGGCGTTGCACAGTGCTGGTTGGGCTCTACGAAGAGCAGGACAAGCCCAGCAGCGCTCTCGAGTACGTCCATCTTTCTCCTCTTCCGCGCCTTCGCTTGCAGGCCGCACCCGCGGGTGGCTAAGGCCTGGTACCCACACGACTTGGTGTGTGGCCCAGTTTTGTGCGACAGAAGCTCGGCGCCACGCTGGAGGACGCTGCCACGGTGGAGAGCATCAAGAAGGAGAACGCGGAGCTGAAGAAGGAGAACGCCAACCTCAAGAAGCAGATTGCTGAGCTCACAAAGGCCCAACAGCCGCAGTAACATTCTCCTTGTACTTCAACTCCATCAACACAGCTCTGTGTGCAAGGGATCGTGGCACCAGATGGTGGAGAAACTTGTGGGGACCAGCCCACCACCCACAGCTCTTCTTCATTGGGTGGTGAGGCGAGCCCAGCGCTGCAGAGACGCCAGGTCGGGCGAGGCGAGGAAGCCCTGCGCCATGCCCTCCTTGCCGCCTCCCTTGCCGCCCACCGTCGCCAACATGTCCTGCAGCACTGCAAGGAACAGCAACGTGCACAGGTCAACGCACGGCACACGCGACACCGAGTCCATGGTCACGTGTGGTACCCTTGTTGGCCTTCAAGGCCGGCAACTGGTCGGTGGCCAGGGTGCAGATGACCTTTCGCCCGGAGACTACCACGTGCACCGAGCCGGGCTCCTTCTCGCGCAACTGTTCGGCCTTCTTCGCCAGCACCTTGTCGTCGTCGCCCTCCTTTGAACACACGCAAATGAGTAGGAGGTTAGGCGAGCCCGCTGGCGTGTGTGCGTCGTGTGTGTCGCACCGGATAGATGTGGACAGCCAGCGGGTGGCCGGAGTAGGTGCCGGCGAGGGACTGGCTCGCGCTGCTGTTGGCCGCGGACGAGGCCAGCTTCCGCTGGAGTACGCCGACCTCCTTCTCCAGCTCCCGCTCCCGCGCGAGCAGCCGCTTGACCCGCTCCTCGATCTTCACGGGGGCCACCTCCAGGGTGCGGCCCAGCGAGCTCAGGTACTGGTACTGAGCGTCGTACCACTGGTCGGCCGCCTCGGCCGCCACCGCCTCGATTCGGCGGATGCCCAGCGCCACCGACGTCTGGCCGGTGATCTTGAACGGCCGAATCTCGCCGGTGCTCGCGGCGTGCGTGCCCGAACAGAGCTCGGTCGAGAAGCCCGGCACCGAGACCACGCGCACCACGGGCGGGTACTTCTCCGAGAACAGACACATGGCCCCGCTCTCGACCGCCTTGGCGTACTCTCGCATGTCGGTCGCCACCGGCGTGTCCTGCAGCACCACCGGGCCTCAGTCGACGATCAATAGAGTGGGGCGAGGGCGAGGGGCGTACGGCGGCGATGACTTCGCGCACGTTGTGTTCGATGCGCTGGAGCTGGTCGTCGGTTAGCGGAGAGTGGTGGGTAAAATCGAATCGAAGCCGGTTGGCATCCACCAACGACCCTGTGCGCGCACACAGTGTGGGTGAGCGCGTGGGTGCAGAGATGTATGATGAATGCAGGACGAATACCGGCTTGCACGATGGAGGTGCCCAGGACTTCGCGCAGAGAGGCGTGGAGCAAATGCGTGGCCGTGTGGTGCGCCCTGACTCCGCGCCTGTGCCTGTCGTCCACTTCTGCCCGAAGCCCAACCTAACAGCACGCCGATAAGCTCGCTGATCGTGTGCGGTTGTGTGTGTGTGTGTGTGTGTGTGTGTGTGCGTGCGTGCGTGCGTGCGTGCGTGTCGTGTGTGTCGTGGGTGTCGTGGGTGGGCTACCTGTCCTTTGATGAGCATGTCGGCCAGCTCCTTGAGCTCGCCTTCACTCACTTCCTGGCCCTGCTCGCCCTTGTCGACCTTGACCCGCAGCACCAGACCGCCCTCATAGGGAATCAGCGAGTCCTCCACCCGGAGCCGCAGCTCCGACAAAGTCGTACCCGACCCACCCGACACGATCAACCTCCCTGCCACCAAATGTCATTTGCTTTTAATAATAAATAATAAATAATAATTTGTCGATAAAGAAGCCAGTGGCACCTTTGTCGCCGACCTGGCCGCCGGCCATGCCGTAGAACGGGCACGGGGAAACGCTGAGCCACAGGGTGCGTCGCTGAAGGTCGGGCAGGAGCGCAACGACGGAGGTCTCCTCCTCCACCTGCCTCGCGTAGCCCGTGAACTCGGGTGCGATGCCTGGGCGGGTGACGAAGGTGAACCTAAGGCGCCGCGATGTGGGGTGTGGTGGTGTGGTGTGTTGACGTACCTTCGGCCATCCATTCCTTGACGGCGGTGGGCACGCCGCCTTCGCCCAGCTTGACCGAAGAGGGCGCGGAGGACGACAGAGAGAAGGCGTGCGCGCGCGACTTCTCGCGCTCCTCGTCCATGAGTCGATCCACGGCGTTCATGTCGAACGTCTTATTGTTCTCCTTGACGATCAGGTGCGTCAGGTCGATCGGGAAACCTGTGTGTGTGTGTGTGTGTGTGTGTGTGTTGATGAGCATCGCGCAAGGTTCACTCGGCGGCGGTGTTGATGGTACCGAGTCGGATGTAGAGATGGATGACCACCTCCGGCGGGAGGTCGGTGCCGGGGTTGTTTCGCAGGGCGTCCTGCAGGTAGGCCAGCCCTTGCTCGAGAGTGGCCAGGAAGGCCTCCTCCTCTTTCTCGATGAGGTGCAGGATGACGTTCTGCCGGGTGAACAGATCCGGGTAGGCCTCGCCCATCTGCGCTATCACGAGCTTGCCCACGTCGGCCAGCAGGCCTGATATATGCAGAGAATTAAATGACACACGACACACAGCAAATGCGGTGCACGGGTGCTCAATCCGCAGCGCGTACCCTGGGTTCTGTTGGGCGCGAGGGTGTTGGCATAACGGGCGGCTCTGCGGATAATTCGACGCAACACGTAGCCTCGGCTGACGTTACTGGGAATGACTCCATCGCCTGCACCAGACCAACACACCACACACAAAACGCGGGTGAGCATGCGGCGCTTTTGTCTGGGACGCGCCAGAGAGACGCACCGATCAAGAAGCACGATGCCCGCACGTGATCCACAATGACCTGATCGATCGTTCACGATTCGCGCAGGGTGAGTGGTCAGCTCCACGTTTTTTTTTTTTTCAAGTTTAAACCACGAAAGTGGTGTTGCTCTCGCACCTTGAGCGCCACGCTCTCCTGGGGCGAGAGCTGTGCCTGGGGCTGGTGGACACCGCCGAACTTGTCGTGCAAAATGGTCCTCGTGCCGTGGACTAGGCCGCGTATGGTGTCGATATCGTAGTTCTCTCTTACCCCTGTTGGCTTCTGTGTCAGAGCGAGCTTGTGCGTGTGTGTGTGCGTGTGTGTCGTGTCGTGCTAACCTTGCAGAACAGAGGCGATTCGTTCCAGACCCATGCCTGTGTCGACGCAGGGCCGGTCCAGCGGCTTCAGCTCACCACTCTCCGTCCGTTGGTACTGCATGAACACAAGATTCCAAATCTCGAGGAACCTATGCCGCCCACACACAGTTCAGACATTTGCGTGAGCTTGTGCGTGCACACACACAGCGCCGAGAGTGAGTGCGCTGTCACCTGTCACCATCGACCTCTTGCTGCTGGTCCCAGAAGATCTCGGTGCACGGACCGCACGGGCCGGGGCCGTCGCCCATGCTCCAAAAATTGTCTTCATCACCCCTGTATGTTCACCACGAGAGGTCGGCCAATGAATGACACGACACGACACACACATCTGAACATACTTGTATACGATTCGATCCAGCGGCACTCCCTCTTGTGCGTGCCAAATGTTCGCGGCCTCGCGGTCGTCGTTGTGCACGGACACCAGCAGCCGCTCCTTTGGCAATCCTGCACGCAAGTTGCCATTCCAAAGTGAGTGTGCGATAGCTGTGTGCGGTGGTGAGTGTGCGTGTGCGTGTGCGACTTACCAAGCTCACGCGTGAGGTAGGTCCAGGCCAAACGAATGGCGTCCTCCTTGAAGTAGGACCCGAACGAGAAGTTGCCCAGCATCTCAAAGAAGGTGTGATGCCGCGCCGTGTGGCCCACGTTGTCGAGGTCGTTGTGCTTCCCGCCCGCCCGCACGCACTTCTGGACCGACGCCACCCGCGGCGCCGGCGGCACCACGCGGCCGAGGAACGAGTCCTTGTAGGGCACCATCCCGGCGTTCACGAAAAGCAGCGACCCGTCGCCCCTCGGCGGCACCAGCGGCGCCGAGGCTCGGCCCTCGTGGCCCGCGCGGCTCATGTAGTCCATGAACGAACTTCGGACCCACCCCGCGCCTCGGCCCGGAGCGGAAGAGGCGGATGCAGAAGAAGACGACGTGGTCGTCGACAGACCACGCTGGGCTTCGAGCTGCATAAGCAAGTGCTGGGGCGAGGGACCACCTCCGTTGACCCGGCGGCCGCCAGCCACCGCCCATTTGCCGCCCGCACCAGCCGACCTTCGCCACATCTTCTTCCTCTCCCAACTATTTTCTCCTTGTTTTCCTCACCACATTTCCTTTCTCTTTGTTCTTATCGACTGATATTCAAACTATTTACACCGCGACTTGGCGCCGGTCGCCGGTCGCCGTCGCCGGCGCGCGGTTCTCCTTGCCGGCGGCCGCGCTCAGGGCACCCTGGGCGGCCGTGGCCAGCACCTTGTCAAAGGCCTGCGGGTTGAGCGGGAGCGACTTGGAGGCGTTGTGGGTCTTGTAGATGCCCACGACACGATCGGCCAGCTCAAACATGTTGTTGCGGAGCGAGATGACCAGGAACTGCGCGTCCTTGGTCCGCTCCTTGATGTAGTGGCCGATGATGGACACGTTCCGGAAGTCCAACGCCGCGTCGATCTGCGAGGTACGACACGAATAGAAGTCAGGTGCGTGTGTCGTTGTGTGTTGTGTGTTGTGTGTTGTGTGTGTGAAGAGAGGTGGGCACCTCATCCATGACGTAGATTGGGGTGGGCTTGTAGTGGTGGAGAGCAAAGACGAGGGCGAGGGAAGCCAGCGTCTTCTCACCGCCTGACAGGTTGATGATGTTCTTCCAGCTCTTCTTGGGCGGCCGCACGCTGAACACCACTCCCTCGGAGAACGGGTCCAGCGAATCCACCAACTGCGTAGCCAAAAGGTGGAGAGCGGAGACGTGGGTTAAAGGCCGGTCTGACGTGATGGAGAGCACACGTGTTTGTGGTGGCGGGTACCTCGAGCTCGGCATCACCGCCGATGGTGATCATCTGGTACATCTCCTTGAGCTTCATGGTGATCTGGGTGAAGCCCTCCATGAAGGAGTCGAGCCGCTTCTTCCGCAGGCTGTCGTAGAGCGCGCGTTGCCCGTCGCGCTCCTCGGTGATCTTGGCGAGGTCCTTCGCTCTCGACTCGTATTCGCGATTCTTCTCTCGGTACTGCTTGAGCGCTTGCAGGTTGGGCCGCAGGGACTGGAGCTCGTCCTGCTTCGTGCCCACGGCTACCTCGAGCTGCTCCGGCGATAGTCTGCTCAGCTCTTCGGCGCTCAGCACCCTGAGGGTACCCCTCGCGCTCTTCTTACCGCCGGTGCTCTTGCGCTGCTGGACCTTTTTGGCCGGTGCGGCCTTGGTCGGCCTGCGCTCCTTCTTCTTGCTTGTCTTCGCTCGCTTGGCACGACCTTCACCTTCTTCGTCCTCCTCTTCTTCCTCGTCCTCGTCCTCCTCGTCCTCTTCCTCCTCTTCTTCCTCCTCTTCTTCGTCCTCCTCGTCGTTTTCCTTGTCTTCCTCCTCCTCTTCCATTTCGTTGTCGCTTCCCTCCTCTCCCTTTTCGGGCAGTTCTTCGTCGGCCAAGTAGTCGTGGTAGAGCGCGGCGTACTTCTTGTGAAGTTCGGTGATGCGCTGCGCCCAGCCCTGAGCAGCCTTCTGGTGTCCGTGCAGGACCTGAACGTTGGTTGTCGAATTCGATGGTCAGTTTGTGCGTAGAGCGACGCCAAGCAGGAATGCGATGTGTTAGGGACTCACCTTGCTGATCTCCGAGAGTTGGTTCTCCAGCTCGAGCTCCTTGCCTCGCATGACAGCGAAGTTCTCCTTCATCTTCTGGAAGTCCTGTTGGGCGGCCTGGATCTTCTTTTCTTTCTCCTCGTGCTTGGCTTGCAGCGACTTGTAGGCCTCTTCGACATCGCCCGCCGAGTCGTCGAGCTTCTGCAGCTTGGCTTGCTTATTGGCCAGGTCCTTCTCTGTCTTGGCCAGCTGCGACTCCGCCTCCTTGAATGCCGACTGTTGTACCAACCCACGCAAACCGCTGGGTTAGCTGACAGTATTGCTGACAAAGGAGAGCCCATTTACGTACGCGAGCTTGTGTGGATTCCTTCTTGCCCGAAGTCAAGCGCACTTTGGCGCGGTTGATCCTGCGTCGCAGGTCGTCCACGGCCTTGGTGGCGGCCTCGAACTTGGCCTTCTGGCGTTTCAGCTTGTCGCCACCGGCAGCGGCGATCGCTTTCTCGAGTTCGGTCACCTCGGCCTTAACCTCGGCAGCTTCCTCCTCGATCTTCTTTACTGCTCGCTCGCCTTTGGTGATCTGCTTCTCGAGTGCTGCAAGAGACTCCTCCTCCTCTTCCGTCAGCTGAGCCTATGGACAGCGAGAGAAAATAGACGTGAGCTCAGCTCTGCAGATCACGAGTGAGGTGCGGTTCGAAGGACGAGGTACCTGAGGTTGGAGCTGTTTGACGCGAGCCTTGAGGTCTGCGCTCTGCTTGGTGAGCGCCTCAACGTCCATGGCGAGCATCCTGGCTTGGACGGGCAGATGCTCGAGCTCCTTCCTCAAGGCCTCCAGCTCCGTTTCCTCCAGCTCCCGCTGGGCGCGCAGCTGCTGAAGCGCCGCCGAGTGCTTCTCGAGCTCCTTTGCCATGACCTTGAAGTCCTTGCTCGACGTTGCATCCTCCTCGGTATGCGCAACCGTGTTCATACGACCTGTGGGGTGCGATCATTAAGGGCCCTGGCTCATGGGCACCAATCCAAGAAAGCAAAAGCGGTACCTGATGTGGAGGTATTGCCTCCTCCCGACATGGTGCCGTGAACGTCAATCAGCTCACCAGTGAGCGTCACGACTCGGTAGCGCGTGGGTCCGTAGGCAATCCTCCGTGCCTGTGAGTGCATGTGTGAGCAACTGCACGCTCTGACGGGGCCAGGTTGTCGAGAGATGCGAGTGGCGACAGTACCTGTTCCAGGTCCTTCGCCACAAGGGAATCGCGAAGGGCAAAGTAGAAGGCCGTGGCGTATTCGGGCTTCTTGGACTTGACCAGGTCGTACAGCCGAGGCACACCCTCAGGGGCAGTGAAAGGACCCATGTTTCGGCGCAGGTACTCGATCTTCTCCAGCACGATGAAGCTGGTTGAGCCAAGCATCTCCTTCTTGAGGAACGCGATCGCAGCAGATGCTGCCTCGACGGTCTCCGCCACCTACGATGCATTCAATGCGGAGGCTTAGCGAATGTTCGTGAGCCATCGCGCTGCGGTGATGGTCAAATACGTACGATGTGATCGAGGGAGGGACCCGCCGTGGAGATAGCGACGTCATACTTCGGATCGATCGAGCCAAGGTCGCCCAGACGACCTCTGATGCCCTTGAGAGTTCCAGATCGCGCGGCGTCCATCAGCCGCGTGAGCAGAGTGGACCGCTGGGTCTGTGCCCGAGCAGTCTCCTTCGTGTGTTCGATGGTCGACTGCAGTCGGCGTACTTCGGCTGCCAGCTTTTGCTCTTCCTCCCGAGACCGTACCACCTCCTTCTCGAGCTCCTTCGCACGCGCCTGCGCCTGAGTCTGGCGGGTCCGAGTGGTCTCGAGGAGCGCCTTCTTCTCGACAATGGCGGCCTTGACGTCGGTCAGCTGCTTCTCGGAGTCCGCTAGCTTGGTGGCGACGAGAGCCGGGCGCTGGGCGAGAAGATCGCGCTGCGACTTGGCCAAGTTGACCTCGGCCTGGGCGGCGTGCAGGCGCTTCTGGAAGGGCATGAACTCCTTTTGCTTCTCTTCCATGGCGTCGTGTAGGCCCGCGGTCTCGCCCTTGAGGCTCTCGAGAATGACCTCGAGCTTGGCCTCTTCCTCGGCCGCCGCCGCTTCGAGCTGTCCCAGTTCGTCAGCGCACTCGTCCGCCTCCTTGCTGGCGGCTTCGGCGTCCTCGAGCTTTTCTTGGGCCTTCTTCTCGTTCTTCTTGATCTCCTCCGCGAGAGTCTTACGCTTTTCCTTGAGATGCTTGATGTCTTGCTCTAGCTGGATGTGTTTGCGTTCGTAGACAGCCCACTCGGCCTTGGCGTTACCCATCTCCTTGGCCATCCTCCCGAACTCGTCCTTCTCCTTCTTGTACTCGTTCTCCTTGGTGTTAAGAGCGGCCTTGAGCTGGTTCATGCGCTCCTTCTCTTCTTTCCACTTGGCCTCGGCCTCGCTCTTCTTCTTCAGCACGCCGGCCGCCTTGGTATCGGCTTCGGATCGACGGAGCTGATACAGCATCGACTGCTTTTCTAGTAGTTCCTTCTCCTTCGTTACGTATTCCATCGCTTCGTTCTTTGCCTCTTCGAGGTGGTCTCTCTCCTTCTCGGCTACCTTGACTCGATTGACCTGCGAAAGTGTCACACCATTATGAAGGCGGTGAGCAGTAGCCCCGCAGCGAGTCATCCGAGTGGGAGTGAAGCGCACCTTTTCGTTACGCTCTTCGTTGAGCTTCTCCACCATCTCAGCGGCTTTTTCGATCTTCTCCACGTAGACGATGGAGCCGATGATGTCCTCGAGGTATTCGAGCATGCCGACGTCGTGCTGTGTCTGGGCCTTGGGCTTCATCATGGCGATCTGCTCGACCTCGCCTTGGAGGATGAGGAACCGGTTGTGGTCGAGGTCGATGCCGCGCGTCTTGAGCAGGTTGGTGACGTCGGTGAACGTGCTCGCGTCGTCGTTGATGAAGTACTTGGACGAGTTGTTCTTGTAGGCCACTCGCGAGATGACCAACGTGCTGTCTGGCACGACTTCGTACTGGTCGTTGGGCTGCAGCACGGATTAAAAACCGGCAATCACATAAACGAAAAAAGATGGTGGCGAGTTCTACCTTGTCGATGATCTCGTGGAAGTAGACGGACACCTTGGCTGATTGGATGTTCTGATGGTTCTCCGAGAAGTGGAGGAGCTCGCTCACCTTGCCCTGACGAAGCTGCTTCGCGCGCTTTCCGAACACGAAGAGGAGGGCATCGATGACGTTCGATTTGCCGCTGCCGTTCGGTCCAACGATTGCCGTGAAGCACTACGTGGGAGCGCACGCTAAGTACACGATACATACACAAGTGTCTGTCCAAGAAATTGGTCCTCATGAGTACCTTGTGAAATGGTCCTACAACGCGTTTGCCCGCATACGATTTGAAGTTCTCCAAGACCAGCTTCCAAATCACCAACCGCCCCTTCGTCGGGAGGGGTGCAGTGGCCTCTTCCATTGTCTTCTCTCCCTCGCGTAAAGGTGGATGTGGGAACCTGCGTCGATGCGATTCCTTCGTCCCCCTTCGTGTTTTGGCGCCTTTTCTCTGGCCTCTTTCCCGCCAACGCTCCGCTGTCGCCAAGAACTGTCGGCAATGTCGACAATTCATTTTTCAGATAAGAACAGATAAATAGCTTGGAAAATTAAATCCGGAAATATTCTGAGTTTGAGAGAATTGTGGTCAAGCGTTGTCGGTGTGGAGCCGAGTAGCGGGACAGGGTTCAGTTTTTCATTCATCTTCAGCTTGCCTCACGTCGCCCCCAGTTAGAACACTCTCTTTAGCCACCTCGGAACCTCTCCACCAGTGAAAACGAACAAGATGGAAAGTTTCACCGAGCATGAGAAGAGAGCTGACTTGAAGCAACTCAAGACGAACCTGGTCAACACCATCTGCGCCTCCATGATCGCCGAGCCGCGCTTCGACAAGGAAGACGACACGGGCGCGCAGACTGTGGTCAATCTCGTCGAGCAGATCGTGCAGGTCGATCCCGAATTCCTGCTCAAACTGGCCGTCTACGTGAGGAATGATCTAAACATCCGCTCGACCGCCAACTTCTTGGTCGCGCTCGCCGCCAACTACAAGGAGTCGGCCCCCTTCCTCAAGAAGTACTTCAAGCACGTCATCAACCTGCCCTCCGACTGGCTCGACGTCGCTGCGCTCTACCAGATGCTGCCCAACCGCGCCCTCGCCGGCCGCGCCCTCCCCACCGCCCTCCGTAAGGCCATGCTCTTCAAGTTCCCCGACTTTGACACCTACCAGCTCGGCAAGGTACCTTTTTATTCATTT
>CDFJ01201119.1:0-11078 GCA_000826505.1 Acanthamoeba pearcei
CCACCAACGATGCAGAGAACCTACCCAATGATAACAGCAGCCGCCGTTCAGCGCAGGACTGCGGCCGCTCTGGTCTCCCCCTGCCGCACCCTGGCCCCCGCCGCGAGGCACTACGTCGAGGGACCTCAAACCTCAACAGAAAAAGGCTTCCAGGAGGGAGGCGAGAAGTACGACAGACAAGCGCGCGGCGAACCGTCGATGCTCTCCGGGCACGCCCAGTACGTGAAGGGAGCGGTGGAGCAGACGCTCGGGAGCATGATCGGGTCGGAGAGCTTGAAGAAGACCGGCCAGGAGGATAAGGAAGCGGGCGTGACAGAGATGAAGGCGGCGTACCATGGGCAGGACGACTGGATGTCGCCCGAGCTCGAGAAGAAGCTCGGCAAGGTGATCGGCTGCGAGGGCATGGCCGAGATCGGAGAAGAGAAGCTGCGAAAGAAGCACGACCAGTGATGCACCCACACAGACCGCGGACTTGCGCATGCCATGCAGAGGAAACAACAAACACTAATAAAGCTGATGGCGTAACTCGAACACCGGGAAGTGGGAGTGGGCGGTGGGTAGCGTCAGTTGTGGCGGGTTGGGCCCACCTCAGACGAGGTCGCTCTCCTTTGCTCCCACACTGACGTCGTTCATGCGGTACTGGGGACCGGAGGAGGCACGCATGCCGCTCTCGAGCTGGCGCATCAGCGGCTTCAGGGCGGGAATCGATGACAGGAAGTGCACCACTTTCGCCGCTGCGGCCCATTCGGCCATGCTCTGGGTTGTGGGCAGCTCTCGTCAGTAACACTTATCCGGTGGTGACTGAAATAACCACCGGTGAAGAAGACGGACCTCATCCATCAGGCCGCCCAAACCGCTTCCTGAGTCGGGCTCCTCATCTTCATCCTCGGCCGATTCTACATTCATGATGTAACGGCAGGTAAGCAACTAGACACTGTCACGCTGTCCTAGACAAAGTGCAAGGGGGTGGCTGTACCACTGACCGCGGAGCCCTTGAGCAGCAATTCGCGAAGGCCCTTTGGCCGAGGGAAGACAGTGACCTCATAGTCAACGCCGGGCGGGAGCGGGCCAGCCAGTTCCTTTGCCACTTCTACGGCGCGGGAAAGCTAAAGATGCACCCAGTCAGTCGTTCGATCAGGCGAAAGGCAATGCACCGTAACCAAAAGATCGGAGGAGAAGCACGTACACCGCCAAGCTCGTCGACCAGGCCAATCTCCTTAGCTTCCGTGCCTGTCCATGCCTGTGTAGAGAAGGGTGAACAATAAGTTTTGCTAATAACCAACTCGAAGGGGATCTCCGTACTCGCCCCTTGGCGATCTTGTGCGCCTCCTCGTAGGTGATGCCGCGTCCAGCGGCAACCCTGGAAGAGATGAACGTTCAATCAATTTCCAGAAAGGAAATGAGGCGCGATTTCAAACAGGGCGTTCATACTTGGTGACAAACTCCTTGTAGGACTCATCCGCCAGCTTGTTGCAGAGCTTGAGCTCAGAAGGCTTCCAGTCGTAGTAGGCTGACATGATGTTGGCGTGCTTACCCTGCATTACGCGTATGAGCTGAGGGCAAACGCGTGGGAACAACAAAAGGAAGAGGGAGAGAACCTTTTCGACGGATTCTTGAGTAATGCCCAGCTTATTGGCAAGGAACTTGCCAATCACCATCTTGCCAAAGATGACGCCAATGGAACCGGTGATGGTTCCCGGCTGCGCGATGATACGATCAGCTGCGGCCGAGATGTAGTAGCCGCCGCTGTAAAGTGCTAAGCGTTAGCGGTGGGGAAGACGAGCGCCATTCCGCTGCGGTACGTGGAGCAACAGTACCTGGCAGCATAGTCACCCATGGAAACGACGAGAGGAAGGCCGGCTTCCTTGGCCCTGATTGTTTCCCACCAGATGGTGTCGGAGCCCACAGCACTAGACGAGCAGAGCTTAAGTCAGCAAACACAAGAGCGCGGCAGTGCCTCCGGCCAAGTGCGTACCTTCCGCCGGGAGAATTGACGCGCAGGACAATCGCCTTGACATCCTGGTCGCGCGCCACTGTCCTCAAAATCGTGCTGAAGGTCTTGGAAGCTGCCCACTCAATCGTTAATGCACACGCTTATGCTACCGTCATAACGGGCAAACCGCGGCCGTACCCACAACGCCCGTTTTTTCGTGATGGCCCGAGCTGATCTCGCCTGTGGCGTAGATGACGGCCACTTTGGGTACACCAGTCTTCCCCCTCGCAGCTCTGCGGGCAAGCCGACGGCTCGTTTTCAGGGTTTCCTCTAGATAGATGATTCGACGTCAGCAAATCGTTCTGCCTGGCGGTTGGCAAGCGAGTAGTGACGTACGATCACCCTGTTCGGGGTGCTCCTGCTTATCGTACACCTGCTTGAGAGCCTGGAAGTTTGCGGTGTCGGCAGCCATCAACCTGGTGGTATCCTTCTTTTTCTTGAGCTTCTCCAGTTCCTTTTCCTGTATTGTGTGTGTGAGTGTGGGTGGGTGTGCATGTGTGTGTGTGTGTGTGTGTGTACGGGCAGGTCAATCCAACTATTGAAGCTTGATCCCATCTACAAGCAACAAGGCGGGACGTACCTCCTTGGTCTTCTTCACGTACTTCTTGAATGACATGAACTTGACCTTCTTCACTGGCACAGCGAGCACAGCTTTGGCCAACTCCACCTCGGGCGTGGGTTTCCCTTGCTGCTCGTGCTTGAGGGAGTCCAAAACCTTGCCTGTGCGTCATAAAATAAGATCTACGCACATTGCAAAAGATTATGACAATCAAGGGAATAACATGATGGGAAGCGCACCAGTGATGAGAGAGTAGGCCTTGTCACGGTAGGCAACCTCGTCGATCAACCCAGCATCGCTGGCAGAGCAAAAAGCGAACATGGAATGAGAAAGACATTGTCAACGGGGGAGAGGGACACATACCGCGCGTCTCGTGGCAGCAACGGACCTTGGTCCATAAGAGCCTGCAGTTTCTTCGGCGCGATGCCGCGTGCGTCGGATATATCCTGCAACTATATATGTGCGTGTTAGCACCGAAGAAGTCCACCAGAGTAGGAACTGGGTGCCAGCCTACCAATTGCTTATGTAGCGACGTGGCCATGGCATCGACCGACTCCTTGTGTGCGGGAGTGAAACCCTTTTCGTTGAACGTGTTGGCAAAGCTCTGTTGGGCGCAGAGGTGTTAGTAACGCTATCTATTGTCAACGGTTAGGGAAGATGCCTCGCACCTTATATTCATGGCGCTGCAGCAACCGAGGTTCTATCTCGAGCTTCTCGAACAACCCGCGCAGGAAGGTTGCCGACATCGCAACGCCAGTGAGGTTCAGCCAACCCGAGGGCTGCATCACGATCTGATCGAAGGCAGTCGCCAAGTAGTAATCCGTGTTGTTGCCTACCGCCACAAAGACAAATACAGGTGATGATTGCAAAGGTGGCGAGTAAGCCAAGCACGGCGCATAGAACGAGGCAAGAGATGTGCGACGTACCGCCAAATCCTTCAGAATGGCAGACAGCAGTCTTGTGCGCGTCGCGGAACTTCTTAAGTGCGTCTCGCAGCTCCTGCACCTGCGCGATGGGCAGCTCCATGACCTCACTGCCTGCCATACCTCACGTGAGCCAACGCGAACAACCAACAGCAGAGCCATACACTGAGGTCTGCGTAGTAGCTGCTGCGTACCAACGGTGGCGATGATGCCCTTCACTCGAGGGTCCTTCGCAGCGGCGTCGAGACCGTCAACAACGTCTTGCAGCGTCAGCACTGGAAACAGTTGCGATGTCTGCGACACGTCAGGGAAGGGCCTCTCGAAGTTGAGCTGAGAGCACAACACGCACACAGGTTAGATTTATAGGGTGGTATATAATAAATCGATTGGCGCTGGATTGTGCCTTGAGCACGACTTCGGCGGGTATAGCCTCTGCCGCCTTGTAGGCACTGTACAAGAGCACGCCATAACCAACCACGGCCAGAATGGCAATGCCCCTGACGACGCGGAACACCTTCCCTCCTGCCTCTCCAGCTTTCTTGAGCTGCGCACCAACTGTCGGTGGCGGGGCCTCGCCTTGAGGCGGTGGCGGTGGAGGGGTGGCCTGTGTTTGCGCCAATCGTCGAAGCTGCTGTCCAGATCGAGCGAGAAAAGATGCCGAGCCGCCTACGTGCGAAGAACAGAGGTAGCGGGGCAGACCCATGGAGGTGCCGCCACTATAGAGGGGCGATGCTGCCCTGTATCCACGAAGCATGCTGCCGATCGAATGAGGTAGAGAAGTAAAATGTGTACGCTCTCGCCGCGAGAGCCGCTTTGGCTTTTGATGGTTGCGCCAACGTTCTTTGAGTTTCGAGGCAATGTTCTTCAATAGAACGAAATTTCCCTTCGCCGTTCAAGGTGGCTGCCCCTTACAGCAGGGGATACGACACGTAGAGTGGGCGATGATCGGACGCTTGGGTGTTGCGCACGCCAGCCCGGCAGGTCACCTTGTCGTTGCTGGATCCGCGGGCGGCGTAGAATGCATAGTCGATACGCTCGGTCGGGTCGGCACTGTTGAATGTGAAGCCATTCTGGGGTGAACCAGGATCAGCGGCTGAGCACGCTGGAGCGACAACAATGGGAAGGAGAGCGTACCCCATAGCTGCAGTGGGGCCAGCTATCTGTGAGCTCGATCTGATCTCCTTTTAGCATGTTACCTGCGAGGGGTTGGGGTAAGTTGTTACACAAGCGGCAAGGGGGGAGCAGTACCAATCGCCTCAGACATGGGGTCGGAGTTGAAGTCGCCAGTGATGATGACATAGTCCTGCCCGGAAGGATTGGCGGGGGGCAGGTTGGCGAGGAATTTGGTGAGTTGCTTGGCCTCTTCGGCTTGAACAGCGCCTTTGAAGCCGATACCTGGGTGGGTGGATGGTGAAATCAGTGCGCAATGGCCACGTGACGTGTTCTGGTGTTCGTTGCGCAATTATCAGTCACCGTACCGAGGTGGGTGGTGCCGAACCAGATCTTCCGCGAGCCTGTATCCACCTTGATGGCGATTGCACCTTGGCAGTAGTCTCCCTCAAAGGGTACCTCGCATACCTTGGCCTTGGTGGTTACGGCTCCTACTCAACTGCTGCGTCAATGCAAGACGGACAGGGAAGACAGACAGCATTGTATCATATGACCTACCGAACATAGAGGGCTTGGAGTAGTGAAGAGTAACCGCGGCCTCTATCGGGAAGCGAGAGATGATGGCCACGCCGTAGCCACCATTCTCAAAGTCCCTGAACTTGGCGAAGACGTGATGGGTGAGGCCAGTGAGATTGGCCAACACTTGTGCCTGGAACAGAGCGTGAGAGTCAGACCACCAGCTGGCGAGTACGTGGCGGTGGGTGCGCGCAACACACCTGATTGTCGTGGGGGTGGCGATCGGTGTTGTTGTCCACCTCCTGTAGCCCAACAATATCCACATTCAGGAGGCGGATGGCCTCAGCCGTGCGGCTCAGGTTATATACATCATCCATACCCGACCCGCTCCTTTGCGAAGGGGCACAATTATTCAACACTCGGCCGTGCGCCAAAGCCGGAGAGGAAGGCGAATGGGGGGGGGGGGTTAGTTCGTACCGTATATTGTAGGAGGCAATACGAAGGCCCGTGCTCAGTGGCACGAAACCTGAACTCAGTGCAAGCACTAGCGGCACGAGCAGGAACACGGCCACAGGACCTTGGTGCGTCTTCATGACAAACAAACTTCTTGCACTCGGCAATTCCCGTCCCTTTTACTTCCGAAATGGACTTCCAGTGGCCACTTCGCGTAGCATGCTTTGGCACCATGGTGGGCTGCGTCGTCAATTAGGTCGACAAGAATGAATCTTGTTTTATTTTATTTTTTGTGTGGATCGATGGATCGCAGGAGACTGCAGTGAGGATTTGCTGTGGGCGAGAAGACAGGGCCTCTAACAGAGCCTAACGCACGGTGAGTGAAGGTGTGGATGGTGCTGGTGGTGGCGGTCCGCAGAATGATGTCTGGTTGGCCTGATTTTTTAAGATGCGGCAGCCCCCGCCTCCTTCTTTTTCGTGAGTGAAGATGGCCGCAAGCAGGCCAACGTGCGCAGCGCCGAGGAGATGCAACAGGTACCAAACGTACCCACGCCACCCCCTGTCCGCCAAAAAAATTAAAAAATAAAATCATTCTTGTCGACCTAAGCCGTGCAACATCGTCCTTGCAAGGACGATGAGTCGCGATCGCGACTTGGGTCTGCGGACACCTGTCCCCCCCTGCGGGGGGGACGGGCGAAAAAAATAATTTTAAAATACTTTTTGGCAGGACCAATGCCGTTTTATTGCGGACTAACGCGCCAAACAAACTCAGAGGGAGACGCTCCGGCCTTCAGTTGGGATTGGTTCGGGAAAAAAGTTGCCAACCCGGTACGCGCTGCTGGCAGGTTTTCTCCTCCCTCAGGCCTGCATGACCGTCATGACGTGCTGAAATGGCTTCGGTTGGCGTGGCGTGCCATCAGATCGCTGTGGGTGGTGGTTTCGCCGAGCAATCACACAGCCCTCAACATCGCGGATCGATGATCACTGTCCCGCGGCACTGATTTAGGCCATACCCGCCGCTGGTGGCACACCGCGTTACCTTCCGTTCCTCCACTCAGTCGCGAGCGGACCCTTCAGTGACGCACCACCAGGCCAGAGGACTGTTCTGTGTGTTCCCGTCCACATGCCGAAGCAGCGCCTTCCCCTCGCCGCCTTCCTGGCACTGCTTATCTGCTCCCTCTATGGGATGGGAGCAGTGACGGGAGTCCGACTCTATGGCGCCGGAAGCCCCAACGTGGCCTCCATCTTCTCCGCCTGGAATAGCGCCTACTTGTACTCTCGTGACGATGTGAGGTACATCCCCCACTCCCGGCGATCCGCCAATTACTCATCGAACATGCAACCCACCCAGCATCACCTACTCGAGTGAGGGCGGCGTTGTGTCAGCATTTGGGCTTTACGCCCAAGGAGATGTGGTGCGCAAACCCCTTCCCAAGATGACCTTCTCCTGTTGTTGGTGCTCACAGTGTGCTGGCGCCTTAGGACTTCTTGTGTGCTGATCGGGGCATACCGGCCGACCAAGCCGTGCAATACGGCCGTAACTTGACGCAGTTCCCCCTGGTCGGCCAAGCCGTGGTGATGGCCTACAACTTGCCGGCCCTCAACGAGACCGACGCTTACCTGGTACCCTAGCCCTCTTCTCTTTTCGTTCGTGAAGTCCCCCACGTGGCATGTGTAAACATTTTTTTCGCTGCAGGTCATCGACAGAGAAGTGTTGGGGCGTATCTGGGCTGGAGACATCACGACGTGGGACCACCAGAGCATCCGCGATCGCAACCCCGACATCGCCGCCAGGCTGCCTTCGGCGCCGATCGTGATCGGATACAACGAGAACGATGCACTGACGATCGTGGAGGTCCTCAAGCGGTCATTGGAGAGCTTCAGCCCTCAGTTCCGCGACGCCTTGGCGGCGGCCAATCGCAGCTTCGGCAGCATGCCACCAGCCGAAGCGGGCCACGCCGAGGATGCGGGCAGTAGCACCGCCCTGCGGCTACAGTGGCTCGCGGTACACTCGCCAACCAGGGACAACGTGCGCTCAATGTTTTACTCTTACCTTATGGCTCTGGTGCAGGAGCACAACAACAGCCTCACGTTCGTGAACTACGCCGATGCGGTAAAGGCCGGCTTCCCGTGGATGAACATGGTCAACCGGGCAGGGAGCCTGGTGCGACCCACCACCACGTCCGTGCAGTCAGCCATGGTGGACTTTAGTGATCAGTACAACTCCAGCAATTTCACGGTCGACATCCTCGACGCGCCCGGCAACGACTCCTGGCCTATCTCCTACATGACCTTCTTTTCGATGGCCCAAGCAGTCGAGATCTTCGACTGCACCAATATCCAGGTGCGTGGCCCATGCTCTGTTCGCGGCTACGGAGACACTCACTCGTTCTCTCGCGCAGGAATTGCTCAACTTTGTTGCGTGGGTCCACACGAACGATGCGTACGATCCTTGCTCCTCAATCTAGTTTAACAATCGGCTGTCTAACGCGACTTCCCTTCATGGTGCGCTGTAGCGCCTCGAGCGCAGCTGTGGCGATTAACGTGGCGCCGCTGGACGTGAGTTTGCGCATGCGCGCCATCGCTCTGCTCAACACGGTGCAATGCAACGGGCAGCCAGCGTTCGAGAAGTCGTTCCTCATCGGTATCGGAACGCCGTTGCCTCTGTGGATCCAGTGGGGCATCAGCTGGGCATCGGCGACCACTGGCGTCAAGTACTATCAGGAAAACTCGGCCATTGGCAGAGAGCATCTGGCACAGTACAACGAAGACTTCGGCGTCACCACCAATGGAATCTCTGCCGATTCCTATGAACTCATGGACGACGCTGCTCTCCTGCCCGCAACGGCCCTGGCTGTCGTCCCGGGTAATTCGTTCTGCTTCCCTGCTCGCTCGTCTCTTCTCTTACATACTGGTCCGGCACCTTCAGGTTTCAACGTGCCGGAGCTGCGGGGCCTTACGCTCGTTCTGGATTTTGAAACGATGGCGGCTATTTACTTAGGTGAGTCAAGGCCTGACCTTCGCAAGGTGGGCGGATGTGCTGAACGGATTTCCTCACCACCACTGGACAGGGCAAATCACTATGTGGAACGACGACCGCATCAAGGCCCTCAACTCGATCGAGGTCGTTACCGCGCTTCCTATCCAACCCATCATCGTGATCACACAAACGATCAGCTCTTCAGTCACACAAGCCTTCACGACAGCACTCAACCTCACAGTGCCAGAGTTCTCTGCTCAGGTGCCGAACCCTAAGACTTGCCACCTTTACCCTGTTCGTTGCTCACCGTATTGATTGGTTTGCAGGTGGGTGCGGGCACCCTGGTGAGCATTCCGGTGCAGGCGGACGTCAATCGCTCAATCGTAACGGGCGCAGTGGACGGGATCATGTGCAACTTGCGAGACGTTCGCTATTCCTTTACCACTTGGCTGGCCTACGAGATCCTGCTGGTGCGCTCCACCGGTTGGTGCGCAGTGGTGAGCTGTTACTAACTTGGCGTATGCCTCGGTGTGTCCCGCATCAGAGCCGAACATTAGGCGTGGTTTCGCTGAAGAAGTCAGATGGGACTGTGGTGCACCCGACTGTGGACTCAGTCAAAGTCGCGCTCAACGATTACTTGCGCTCCGGTCCGGACCTCGCTTATGATATGATGCTCCTCGGTACGACGAAGCAAGCTCTCTTTTGCTCAACTGGCTGTGGCTCACACTCGAACATCGCCATCATCGTCATCAGGTAAAAGCGCAGATGCCTGGCCGATCGCCACATTTGCGTCGTTCATCTACAGGCAGCGCACGATGAGAGATTGCAAGAACGCTGCCGCCCTGGCCGATTTCATGTACTGGTCCCAGTCCGACGCCAACGCGAGACGTATCGCTACGAGGTACACATTCTCGCGCCTCTTTCATTCGACCACCTTCGCCGATCGGCTGACGTCGCCCTTGACTCAAAAGGCAAGGGTTCGTCATGGCATCGGATGCCCAGGAGCTCGTCAAGCGCATGCACCTGCTGCTCGACGATTTCACCTGCAATGGCGAGCACGTCAGCAGCCTACACGGCTGCGTCACCGCCGGCGGTGAGTTGTGCTCCGGTGCCGGCACCTGCGCAGAGGGCCAGTGCACGTGCAACAGCGGACGCGAGGGCAAGTACTGCGAGGCCTTCACCTCCTCGTCCGACGATAACCGCCTCACCATTCTGCTTGGTACCACCACCTCGCCTAGTCGTCTGCGTGGACCAAGCAGGCAGCTGACAATTGGTGATCTGTGTAGCGACCATCATACCAGTGGGGGCAATTATTTTGCTGCTCCTGCTCGGCTGCATCGCTGCAATGATGGGCGTGATCACGCGTTCAGGCCGCGGAAGCGACGACTGGGAGATCGACTACAACGAGCTCGAAGTCGGCGAGCAGCTGGGCGCGGGCGGCTTCGGCCAGGTATTCAAAGCCACCTGGAAGGGTACCGAGGTGGCGGTGAAAGTGGTGGCGGCCGACAAGATCTCACGCGAGATGGAGAAGAGCTTCAAGGATGAGGTACGCCTTGGAGTCCTGCAGCTCTCTTCCATTCCGCTCACTTGGTTCATCATGGATTGCCACCAGGTGAGGGTAATGACGGCGCTGCGACACCCCAACGTGGTGCTGTTCATGGCGGCGTCGACCAAGCCACCCAAAATGTGTATCGTGATGGAGTTCATGGCCCTCGGATCTCTCTTTGACGTACGCACCCGAGCCAACATTCGACACTATCCACAACCTCGTGAACCGAGCGACTGATCGCTGTGCGTGGGCCAGTTGCTGCACAACGAGCTGATTCCAGAGCTGCCATTTGCGCTCAAGGCCAAGATGGCCTACCAGGCATCCAAGGGCATGCACTTCCTCCACTCTTCAGGTACAACAGGAGTACTTCTCCACATTTCAGAACTTTTCTTTGGCGCTCACAAGCAACGAACTCCGATAAGGCATCGTCCACCGCGATTTGAAGTCGCTCAATCTGCTGCTGGACAGCAAGTGGAACGTCAAGGTAAGATCGATCGCTGTCGGCTCCCAAGCTTCACACACCACCCACACCACTGCTGACTTTGATGGCCTGCATGGCAGGTGAGCGACTTCGGGCTGACCAAGTTCAAGGACGACATTGGCAAGGGCGGAGGCGCGGATCACCACGTCGGCAGCGTCCACTGGACCGCGCCCGAGATCCTGAACGAGACGCCCGACGTAGATTACGTCCTGGCCGACGTGTATAGCTTCGGCATCATCCTCTGGGAACTGTTGACCAGAGAACAGCCATACTTCGGACTTAGGTACGGCATCTCTCGTGGGTGTCAATATCAGTGTGTGTTGCGTGCGTGTGCGGTCGTGCCTACAGCACTAACCAGTAACGTGGCCAGCCCCGCGGCGGTGGCAGTAGCGGTGATCAGGGACGGGCTCAGGCCACGGATGCCCGAGGTGCAGGTGGCGGGCGCGCACCCTGTCGAGTTCGAGGAGCTGATCACCTGCTGCTGGCACACCGACCCTGCCATCCGCCCGACCTT
>CDFJ01201149.1:0-12583 GCA_000826505.1 Acanthamoeba pearcei
TTAGGAATCGACGGAGTGCTTCGACTGCGTGCCCCGGCCGACGCCCAAGACGTTCGCTGTGTGCACCATCCGCAGCAGTCCTTCCAAGCCCATCCATTGCATCGTTTGGGCCAAGCGGCTCTTCAGGTACCTTGATGCGACCTTCTCTC
The DNA here is from genome assembly GCA_000826505.1 of Acanthamoeba pearcei. Lineage (NCBI taxonomy): Eukaryota > Discosea > Longamoebia > Acanthamoebidae > Acanthamoeba > Acanthamoeba pearcei. The sequence continues at coordinate 150 of CDFJ01201149.1, forward strand.
GGGCGTTGCGCATCTTCTTCTCTTGGCCATCAACCCTTTTCCAACGCCGCGTCGTCTCCCATTCCTGCGTGCAGCCAAATATTTGCCAAAGCCGAGGAGGACGATGCGGTGACGGACCTCAACGAGGGCGAGCTGCTCAAAGGACCCGAAGGCGCCGAGGAGACCAAGGCCGAGGAGTCCGACCTGGCCCTGCTGCGCCACACGAGAGAACAGCTAAAGGAGCGCCTTCAGGCCGTACAGGAGACCCAGGGACCCTCCCGTTGGCTGTTCGATAAGGTACCCAGACCTCGTGTGCTGCGCGTCGTTGCCCACACGCACCCACCCATGGAGCTCACTCGATCGTCAATAGGTGTTCCATGCCGACCTGGAGCTGCTCTCGCTCGTGGACCAGATCAAGCGCAAGCGACAGCCCAAAGCCGGATCCAGCGACGCCAAGCCCCCGCAGCCGATTCGCTACGAGGAGACCATGAACGCCGTCGTATGGCCTCTCCCCTTTTGGGTGGTCGGGCCACCTGTGTCTCACGCGTACGTTCGCACTGACAAATAGGAGACGAACGGAGAGGGGAACGGCAGCAGTCTGATCAAGGACCAGCGAGTGTGGACCCTCAAGGAAAACGCGCAAGTGTTCATCAACAGGTACTCAGTAGCATCCGCGCCTCGTTCCCTGAAGCCTCCACTCACACGTTGTCGCCAGTGCTACGAACCTGTACGAACGAATCAAGAAAGTCGAATCGGTGTCGTTCGACAAGGACGACGTGGACGCAATGGACTTCGTCACGAGCGCCTCCAACCTGCGATCTCACGCCTTTGGCATCACCAAGCAAAGCCGCTTCGACACCAAGGGTACACTACTCGCATCCCCAACTTACTGGTGGCTCGCGCCCCCGTAAGCAAAAGGGGCGCGTCGGCGGTGGGTTGTGCTCATTCGCTCTCCTTCAACCACCTGCGACCAACGTACAGCGATGGCGGGCAATATCATTCCGGCCATTGCCACTACGAATGCCGTCATCTCTGGGCTCATTGTGATGGAGGCCATCAAGGTGATCGATGGACGACTGGAGGACTGCCGCTCGTCCTACCTCCTGCGCCGACCTTCGAGCAAGCGGTTCCTTCTGCCGGCGCAGCTCGAGAAGCCCAACCCCAACTGCTACGTGTGCGGGTCGTCGTTCGTGCAGGTGGCCATCGATACCGAGAAGACGCTCCTCAAGCACTTCATCGAGCAAGTCCTCCGCTCCCACTTTGGAATGCTCGAACCCAGCATCATGCTCGGCTTTGAGTACTCGCCCCCATCACCACCACCTGCTGCTCCTCCGTTTTCTTCTGTGCCTCTGTTGTTGGATATGGGACGGCTGATGATGTGCTTCGTACCAGCTTGCTCTACGAGTCGGGAGAGGACGCCATGGACTTCCACCAGCAGCTGGACAAGACGCTGACTGACCTTCGAGTCACGCACAACACCGTTGTCAAGGTGGAGGACATCCTGCAGGATCTCGAGATGGAAATCAGCATTGTACACAAGTGCGTCGTCGCTACTTCTCACCCCTCGGCATCGTGGTCATCATGGTGGTGGTCAGCTGACAGCGGACATGCTGGTCGCAGGACGGACTTCGAGGAGGGCAAGAAGTTCGAGGTGCACGGCAAGGCTTCCATCAAGCCTCACCACGAGGAGGAGAGCGCGGCTGCTGCGCCACAGGCACCACAACCGCCGGAGAGTGAAGACGACTTGATCGTTCTTTCGGCTGCGCCTGTGCCTGTGCTACCGAACGCCACCAAGCGCAAGAGGGAGGATGAAAACCAGGCGGCAGCAGCAACGCAGAAGAAGGCCGACGCCAAAGATGATGCCCAGGAAGAACGCAGCAAGAAGCGACGAAGGGAGGACGATGAGCCCGTAACGATTGCCCTCGACGAGTAGCGCGCCAAGCACAGAAAAGCAAACTTTTTTTTTTCTTTGAACACCAAAACACAGAAGTAAAGATGGCTGTGCGTTTGCCGCTCCTGTTCTCGGCTCACGAAGAGGAACAGCAAAACCAGCTGGATAGCCTGGTGGAGCCGCTTACCTACACAACGGTCCATTCGTGCCTGCTGGCCGGGCCGTCCCGTTGGTGCGCATCTCGTGCCATTTTCATTTACAAAACGTACCATCTCACATTTGCATGGATTGCAGTGGCAAGACCTCTCTTCTCTTCCACTACGCTTACAACTATGCCGCCGCACATGAAGAGGCTGTCTACTTTGTTGCCCAACGCCATAAACTGCAGAATCAACTGCCCTTGCCTCCCTTGAACATGACGCAAGATGCCGAAGTGCTCAAGCGCATCAAGATGAAGTACCTCCGCCCCTTCTCCGCCCTCGTGCTAACGCGCCAACGCTGATGATGCTCTGTGGCCACCAGGTATATCGAGGACGACGAGAAGCTCTGCAAGTTTTTGGCGAGCCTGCAGTTGCTACCGCGCTTGCCTCGGCTGCTCATCATCGACGACGTGAGCAGCTTCGTGGGCGACAAGGACCCCAAGCGCATCGCCAGAGTGATGGCGTTCATCAAGGAGGCTGCCACCTTCGCTGCCACCAAATCGTAGCTCCACCCCCGCCTCCTGGTGTTGCCTGCGGCCACCCTCGCTGACCGTCCCGCATCATCAGGCGCCACTTTGTGTTGGTCACGAGCGACACTGCGGACGTGGAGGCCAGCTCCCGCACCTTGCAGCTGTACCAGCGCTGGTTCGACTTGATCCTGCTCATCCGAGGTTCATGCTGGTTCCACTCTATGCTGCGCGCGTTTGCTTTGGGCCAAGACGGGCGGCAGCGCTAACTGAAGCTCTTTGCGCCACATGAACAGGGCCGCACAACCCACTGCAGCTAACAGTGGAGAGCGTGCACGGGCGAGCAGACCCGAAAGGTGTTCGCATGTACTATGAACTTTCGCCAAGCTACGTGTACTACGTCAACACTGAGCTGGATGCAGCACCCGCGGCACACGAATGAACCAAGTGCAGCGAAGAGATGGATATTTATTCAATGTACCGCGTAGCACGCCGCTCCCGCCAGCTGTAGATCGTCAATGTACAGACCTTTTTCGCTTAGCGACCATACTTCTGGAACTCCCAGTCGCGGTTGTCTGTCATTGAAGAAGGGAGAGAGGTAAGATTACAGCTGATGATTTGCATCGGGGGGAGGGCAAATTGTGATGAGAGAAGCTTCTTACCGAGGGGGCACACTTGTCTCGTCTTCAGCCAGCGACTGATGCAGTGGAAGTGGAAAGCGTGGTTGCAAACACCCCAGGCGACTGTGCACTCTTCGCTCGTGGCCGAGGCTTGGTTGGCTTGGCACTCGATGCCTGCAAAAGCCGAAAAACAAGCATTGCACAAACATTAAGAGATGCAGCAAGCGTGACGTGAACAAAGAGTTTGGCGTACAGAGATCCATGATGTGGTTTCGGCAAATGGCGCAGTTATCGACGACGATATCTGTGGGACGCAACCTCAATTAGATCTCTGCACAAGACCATCACATGATGCAAAATGCGAGCGATGATGGCAAAACGGGAACGCGTACCCCAGGCCCACAGAGCGACAGCGTTCCATTTCTTGACTTCGAACTTCTTGCCACCAGCGCCCTTGGAGGCGGCTCCCTTACCGGCTACCTTCTTCTTGGTGTCCTTCGTCTCCTCCACCATTTCATTTCCCGCATCCTCTGTGTCCGACATGTTGCGTGAAGGTCTTTGTGATTGATTGATCTACTCTCTCTGCGGCCGCTGATTTGTTTCTGCGTTTCGCAGAGCCAAAAGAAAAAGGACCTATTTTTTATCTGAAATGCGAAGGCTGAAGCCAAAAACCAGGTTTTTTCCCTCTTTTGCGTAATTCCATTTTAATTGCTTCGGGACCGCTACTCGTCGGCGCGCTTCTTCTTCGGGGTGGTGTCCTTCTCCGCCACAGCGGCCGCTTCCGTGTTGGCCTCGCCGTTGGCGGCGCCCTCTGCCCGTTTTCGCTTGAGACCCTTCATCTTCCTGGTCTGCATCTGGCCGAGGTCCTGCTTCTCCTTGTGCACGTTGATGACCGTGCCCAGGATGCTCTGCGTGACGTTCTTGACCTTCCTGTTCTTGAGCTCTCGTGGCTGTCGGAGGGCCTCCTTCATCAAATCGTGAGCCGCGAAGCGAGTGCGCCTGATCGTCAGATCCATGGCCGGGCCAATCTCCTCCAACTCCACTCGGGGCAACTGAAGTTGCATCAAGGACTGTAAGCACGCAGCCCACCTTGAACAGTTGAGCCGAGCAGGGGTGGGAAGGTACGTTTGTGCCGGACTTCTTCAGGTTGATGCTGTAGTGGCGGAAGTAGATCTTTCCCTCCACGGCAGTGCACACGAACACGTGGTCCAGGCCCATGAGGCTGATCTGGTCAGTCACCTCTCCTCGGTAGAAATGTACGACCGAGTTAAGGACAATGGACCAAGTTTGAATAGAGGCACACAACGGAGGAAAGCGCGCGCACGACACGCACACGACGGGGAGAGAATAACGGAAAGCGCACGCACACTACAAGAAGAGCAACGGAAAGCACAGCGCAGCAGCGACAGGGGGGTAGGGCAGAAGGGTGGAAAGGATATCAAGCAGCAGATTGGCGAACTTCTTGTACTCCTCCTTCTGCTCAAACTCGGGGCCACGGAACACGAAGCAAGGCTTGAAGCCCACCGTGTACGAGAGGTTTCCCTGCAATTGTTGTACAAGCCAGCACAGACAGTCAGCGGCAAGCTTGCAAAGCTTTGCAAGACACCTGCCTGCATGCAGGCGCGTGCGGCGAGGAGGAGGAGGAGGGCGCACGGGGTGCTGCTGGATAGACTTGAAGTTCGAGACGCCGAGCTCAATGAGGTCGAGAACCTGGTGATCGAAGAACCGGCCGAGCACGAGGTTGTGGGGCCTCTTCTTTTGGTGCGATCCGAAAGCCATGAGGCTGCAGTCGTTCTTGTTCGAGAAGAACTCGATGGAGCCCTGATCCTCGAAGGGTCGCGTGTCGTTGCGTCTGTGAAATTTGATTCCGTGGGGCTTCTTCAATGTGTACTGTTGGAGATCAAAGGGAATACAAAATTAAATCTTGGCCGGAAAGCGATTAATCTAATCACGTCGCTAAATTAAGAATTGTAACAGCAACGCAGTTGGGATTCGCAAAGGGTACCATGTCGGCGATAACCTGGTTGATGATTTCGCTGGTCTTGGGTCCGCGAAGGAACATTGCCGATTTCACATTCTCGTTTACCTTGGGCTCCTTCTTCAGCAAAGCGCGTTCAATGCGCTTGTTCTTGGGCCTCCTTCCATTGATAATTCGGGTGGACATGCTGCGAGATGGATGTTGGTGTCTGAGGCCGGAGTGGAATGCTGTGTGCGAGGAGCCAGGATGGCACCAATCTTTCGGCCGCAAAGGAGTCCAGACAAGGAAAGGAAGGAAGCCAGAATGTCTGCAACAAATCCATTTCCGGTCTGTGCTGGCGTTGGCGCGCAGAACCTGTCCACACGTTTTGGGCGGCTAAACAGGTTTTCGGTTGCGCTGGCCCAGCACGTTCATGTTCCTCCATCTTCTACTCGACATTTCTCATTGATTCTGCACCGCCCAGGGTGTGCATCCTCTCCACCCGATCACGCTTTCTTTGTCACACTACGGTATTTTTTGTCTTTATTTTTTCACATTGAGATGGAGGTACGACACAAGCCACCCCTGCATGCAACCCGATCGCGATTGAGATCGAGATTGTGATCACCACGCTCCCAATCTCTGTCACACCTCACCACTAACCGTCCCTCTTCTCTCGCGCAGAAACACTCTGATAGCCCCAAGTTGCGTTCCAATCCATTCGAGGATGGCGAGGGAGGCTCCTACGAGCTGAGGGAAGTTGCCCTCAAGGGCTCTCCAAAGCCGGTCCACAACCAGACCTCCAATGGCTACTACCTGCAAGCACAGGATGGAAATGGCGATTCCAATTTTGATTTGCGCCTCGACGAGGATCCCCTTCAATTGCACTACGATGCCGAGAGAGAGGAGGAAGAGGACGAAAAGGAAGAAGATGGAAACGACGACTTTGACGTCATCACCATTGAAGAGGGTACTCGCGCATGTCCTGCACACTCCGCTTCCTCCCGTGTCCGTGTCAGTGTCATGTCAGCGTCATGCCCTCTGTCTGTTCTCTCCTGCTTTGTCCTCACCTTGTGTTGTGTGTTGCCGTCGCGATTGCAGGCCATCGCAAGCATGGCGCGCCCATGACGCCAGACGAAGAGGCGCAGTATAGGAGCTGGGTGCGCTGGGCCATCATCGTGTCGTGGGCGTCGGTCATCATCGACCTTTCATTCGGCTTCATCTCTCTCTTCATCGCCATCGCCGGTACACACATCCACTCCCTCCTTGCGTATGAGGCAAGGAACGTGTAAAGTGACGATGGAGTGTGTGCGTGTGTGATCAGACAAGAGCGTGGGTATATTCGGGTTTTCGCTGGAGAACTTCTTGGACGTCGTGACCTCGCTCCTCATCATCTGGCGCTTCGGCGGGTTCAGTCGAGAGGAGCTGGTCGTGGGCGATCCCGTACGGCGACCTCTCGCGTCCTTGGATGAACCCGGCGCGCGCTAACGTTTTCTTTACACGTCGTTTATTACCAACGCAGGTCTATGACGATAAGATGGAAAAGAGGGAACAGCGAGCGGAGGTGCTCATTGCGCTTCTGTTCGTCTTGCTGGGCGGCCTCACCTGCTTGATCGCACTCATCGTACTCTACGAGAAGGAATCGCCCGACGACGTGATTGCCGGTGCGTTGCGCATCGCCTCTCCCTCCCTCCGGGCCGTCCGCTTGTCTCTGGAGTCCCTCCTCACCTTATCTCTTGGGCGTCTCGCTCTAGTGATCATTGTGGCCGCGGTGTCCATCGTGGTGCTGGCTGTGCTGGCGGTGGCCAAGTTCCGTCTCGCGGCGGCCCTCCACAGCCAAGCGTTCCGCCAGGACGCCTGGGTCACCACCATTTCCTGCGTCCTCTCTGTGGGCTTGCTGGTATCCCTTCCATCTCTCATAATTTGCCCTCTTCATGCCACATCTCCGGGACTCACTGTGTCTGCGGTTCTCGTCCTCTCTGGCACGCAGGCCGGATCGGTCATATACCACATTGACAACGACATCTGGTTCATCGACTGCCTGGTCGCGCTTCCGCTGGGCGGGGCGTTGTTGATCTACGGCCTCAAGACCCTCTGCACGCGACAGTGGTGGCAACCCCACTTCTGGGGCTACTACCAGACCAACGCGCCCATCAACTGATACTACTTCACTCACCACGCCACCACCAGCTTCTTCTACCCCTCCCCCCACAGCCCAGATTGCTCGCACAGGCAGTTCCCGCCTCGCGAATGTAAAGAGAACCACCACGTAGCCTGCCTCTGCAGTGCAAAGTCTAAAACCCGCCACCACCACCTCTACACCTCTCGCTCAGTCTCGACGCACATGCTGGTGCTGATCGCGTGGGTGCATCATCTTTGAGTTGGGGATGACGCCACCAAACGTGCGACGATCACTGCCGGGGTCCCGTCCAAACAAATTGCCGTTTGGCTCACGGCGCCAAGTGCAGAACACCCACTACACGCCAGTACACGAGAAGAACATGCGCCGAAGCTCTGCACTTGCCCGTGGGTTCGCCCCCTTGCGCTCCTTCAACGCACCCACTTCCGCGCTCTTCACCGTACCCCACCCCTCGTGAATTGATCTCAGGTGCACAAGACGAAAGATGGTAATCGTCAATCTCTTTTTTTTTTCTCAACCCAATCAGACACGTAGAACCCTGACCACCTCTGCCGGTGCTTCCCAACTCGTGCGCTTCCCCACTCTACTCCAAATCATTAAATTTATTATTAATGCATCATTATGCATTAATAATTGTACATGAGATTTGAAGGACCGTTGGGGCTGAAGTGTGGCGTGTGGCAGGCTGTGGGCGTGGGCAAACTGAACCATGTCGCCATCGCCGTACCCGATCTGGAGCAAGCCACCAGCCTCTACCGGGACGTTATGGGTGCCAAAGTCAGTGAGCCGCTCGTACGCCTTCCTCCCCATTCGTGCAGTGTGCACCTTCCACCCAACTGACCCACGCGCTCTCTCCTCGCATACGCGCTCGGACGTCAGGCGCTGGCCGAGCATGGCGTGACGACGGTGTTCATAGAGCTGGGCAACACCAAGCTCGAGCTCCTTCACCCTCTCGGTGAGAACTCGCCCATCGCCAACTTCCTCAAGACCAAGCCCTCTGGTGGCATCCACCACATCTGCCTCGAGGTTCGACACATACGCGGTTCCATCTGTCGGTTCGCGCTCAGTTGGCTGACGTGGCATCCACAATGGGACGTGTGCGTGCGTGTTGTGCGCACATCAGGTGAAGGACATCCACGCTGCGTTGGAGGTGCTCAAGGCCAAGGGCATCCGTGCCATCGACCAGCAGCCCAAGATCGGCGCCCACGGGAAGCCCGTTGTCTTCTGCCACCCCAAGGACCTCAACGGTGTCCTCGTCGAGCTCGAACAGGTCTAACCACGTTGAACGTGCCGAGCACCACGTCAATTGGTTGTGTGTAGAACACGTTTCACTTCGGCAGTGGTGTGGCACCAAAGCAAAGTGGGTTGGCCCCTGGATAAAACCAGGGGGCCGCGGTGGAAGAAGAACGAAGAAGAAGACAAGATCGATCGAATTGGACGGAAGGCGGGTGCAGAAGGTCCATAACGACGTTTTGAGTGGCCAGTGCCGAACTGCTGTATCATAGCTGAGGAAAAGAGGCTACACAAATCGAATCGATTTGATAGAGAGAGAGAGATGGGCAACCAGGTGTCAGGACCGGGTGGCGCCATTTCGAAAAAGAAATGGGAGAGCGAGATGAAGGGCAAGGACAAGCTGGACATTTCGTCCCGGCAATTGACCAACGCGCAGATCGCACATCTGAAGCTGAGCTGCCTCAAGAGCCTGACCTTCCTGAATGCGAATTACAATCGGTTCGATCGCCTGCCCCCCAACATCGCCAAGCTGGCCAAGCTGCAGCGGCTCATGCTGGTCAAGAACAACCTCACCACGCTGCCGGTCGAGATCTGCCATCTGCGCAATCTGACCAAGCTCGAGGTGGGCAACAACGCCCTGGTGGCCCTGCCCGAGGGCATGTTCGAGGCCATGCCGCTACTCGAGGAGCTCAGCTGCTTCATGAACCAGCTCCAGCGGCTGCCGCGCGAGGTCGGCTGGGCGCGCAGCCTCAAGCGGCTCGTGGCCTACGTCAACCAGCTCCAGCGGCTGCCCGAGGAGCTGGGCCTCTGCGGCGACCTGGTCGAGCTCGACGTCGCCACCAACCACCTCACCACCCTCCCCGCCATGCTGGCCCACCTCTCCTCGCTCCGCCGCCTCAACGTCTCCTCCAACCGCCTCGTCCACCTCGGGCCCCAGCTCGGCGACCTGCCCGACCTCGAGCGCCTCGACCTCCGCTTCAACCGCCTCCTCCGCCTCCCCGACGAGCTCGGCCGCCTGGCCCAGCTCAACAGCCTCCTCCTCGACCACAACGACCTCGCCACGCTCCCCGCCGCCCTCTCCGCCCTCACCACTCTCAAGCTCCTCTCCATCAACGAGAACCGCCTCGCCCACCTCCCGCCCGACGCCCTCGCCCTCCCCGCCCTCGCCGAACTCTCCCTCCGCGCCAACCGCCTCACCGCCTTCCCGCCCGAGCCCCTGGCCGCCCTCACCGCCCTCCAGACCCTCGACCTCGCCCACAACCTCCTCCCCTTCCTCCCGCCCGCACTCGGCACCCTCCCGCGCCTCACCAACCTCTTCCTCGGCGCCAACCTCCTCACCCTCCTCCCCACCGTACGTGCACCGCCGGCTCCATCCACCTCCCCGCGCCTCCGTGACTCGCGTCGATGCTCATTGCGTGTCGTGTCGTGTCATCCGTGTGTGTCGTGTCGTGGTGTCGTTGGGATGGCGACAGGAATTGTGTGAGCTCTCGCAGCTGGCAGAGCTGGAGCTGCAGGATAACGCGCTCGAGGAGCTGCCGGCGGAGCTGGGACAGATGGAGAAGCTGGCCCACCTCGACGTGCGCAACAATCAGCTGACCGCGCTCCCGCCCTCCATCGGGCAGCTGGCCAAGCTGCGGCTGCTCGATGCCGGCATGAACCTCATCTCCGACCTCCCGCCCGAGCTCTACGCCGTCTCCTCCCTCGCGCGACTCTCCCTCTCCGGCAATCGCCTCTCCGACCTCCCCGAAGACTTCTGCCGCCTCACCCGATTGGAACGGTACGCACCACACACAATCAGGGGACCAATCAGGCATTTGCGTGGCGTCGCAGTCGGGTTCTTGACCAGCTGATTGCAATTGCTTGCTGCAGGCTACTGCTGGGCTACAACCAGCTCTCCACGCTGCCGGCGGGCCTCAACCAGCTGACGCACCTCACGGTGCTTTCCCTCTCCGGCAACCGCCTGACCACCCTGCCTCCCGTCGTCTTCGATCTCACCTGGCTCAAGGTACCAACAAGCCCCACCCCAGTCCTGCCGCGATGCCTCCCAAGCCGGGCCTACTGACGGGCGCGCATTGCGTGGGGTAGGAACTGTACGTGGCGGCGAACGGACTGACGGAGCTGCCGACCGAAGTGGGGCGGCTGACCACGCTGGAGATCCTGGACCTCACGAGCAACCATCTCACGGCGCTCCCCGAGGAGCTGGGCTGCTGCGTGCGGCTCACCGAGCTCGAGGCCTCCCACAACCGCCTCGCCTCGGTGCCGGCCTCGCTGGGCAACCTGGTGGCACTCGTCGAGATCGACCTCTCGGCCAACGAGCTCATCACCCTCCCGCCCGAGCTGGCGCGCCTCACTGCCCTCCGCCACCTCAAGCTATGCCACTGCCGCCTCCAGCGCCTGCCCCGCGAGCTGGCCGCGCTCGTGCCCCCGCCCGATCTGCGGTTCACCACCAACAGCAACGACGCCTACGCCTGCACCAACGGCGACCGCACGGCCTACCCGGGCCGCCTGTCGTGGCTCAGCACCGAGGGCAACCCCGAACTGGCCGACCTCCCCGACGCCCTGGCCTCCATCACCGAGCGCGAGTTCCGGAGCGGACGTCCGCTGGTCTCCCCGTTCTCGTCGCCCTCCTCCCCGCCGACGGTGCGTGACCGGGGAAAGGAGCGCGGCGCAGCGGTGGCTGCAGCCGAGCCGGTCGAAGCTGGCATGTGCGCGCGGTATGTGTGCTGGGCGGAGATGCGCGGGCTGCGACCTACCATGGAGGACACGGTCTACGTCAACCACGCCCTGCGCCCCGACACCCAGCTCTACGCCATATTCGACGGTCACCGCGGCAGCGACGCCGCCGAAATCGCGGCCGCCTACGTGGGCAAGGCCTTCGACCAGGCCCTGCGGCAGTACGGCGACGACGTGGGCCAGGCCATCTTCGCGGCCTTCCGACGGCTGGAGGACATCGTCCTCGATTCCAAAACCGAGGCCGGCTGCACTGCCGTCGTGGCCCTCGTACACGCAGGTAAGACCCCCTGCTTGGTTGGTGGGTGAGTGGGGGTGGATGGCGCGGCGGTGCGGCGGTGGCTCACTCGCGGCGGTTGGTCGATGGTGCAGGAGTCCTCTGGCTGGCCAACGTGGGGGACTCGCGGGCGGTGCTTTCAAGAGGCCGCGTCGCGGAGCGACTGACGGTCGACCACACTGGCAAGCTCAGCGAAGAGCGGCAAAGGATCCAAGAGCTGGGTGGCTTTGTTACCGAGAAGGGTACGCCCGCGTGCTTTGGGTTGGTTGGTTGGTTAGTTGGCCTGCGCAGTGCCTGACGGTGGAGTACTCTGGGTTTGGCCGCGAGCAGGGCGAGTGATGGGCGACTTGGCGGTGTCTCGCTCCCTGGGCGATGCCAGCATTCGGCCATACGTGAGCGCCGTGCCAGAGGTCAAACGGTTCGACTCCTCTACATTTTGAGCCGCGTGTGGTCCCCTGCTAACACACACACGCACATACACCAAACACTACACAACGCAGGGTGGAGCTGAACGAAGAGGTGGAATTCCTGGTGATGGCGTGCGATGGCGTGTGGGACATGGTGACCGACCAGCTGGCGGTGGACTCAGTGGCCGCCTCTGACCCGCACCTGTCGGCCACGACGCTGCGAGATCGGGCCTTCCTGAGCGGCAGCACCGACAACATCTCCGTCGTGGTCGTCTACTTCGACCCCGCAGCCGCGGGCGACCACGCCCGCAACTAAAGGCCCGTAGTTTAAGGGTCCGCGGTGTTGGTGGTGAGTGTTGTATTTATTTATTTATTGATTTTGTGCGCCGCGTACAACTGGGCCAGCATCACTCCCATTTGACCAGGTCACACTGCACACCTTCAGCAGCGCCTTGGCCACGCGGTTGTAGTTGTTCTCGCCGGCCTCGAGCAGTCTGAGGCACTGCGACGGGCCGTAGCGTTCGGTGACCTTC
>CDFJ01201365.1:0-13118 GCA_000826505.1 Acanthamoeba pearcei
TGCGTGTCGTGCGTGTACCGCACCTTTCCATTCGCGGATCTGGTCGTCGATGAGCGGGGCGTAGCGGAGGGCGATGGCCTGCTGCTCCTGCGCGTTCTCGTAGGGGAAGCCGTACCGGTCCCGCATAATCTCCTCCTTCTCCCGCTCCTCCTCCTCCTCCTCCTCCGCGTCATCACCGCCGCCTCGGTTCTGGGCCTCGCGGGCCTGCTCGTCCTCATCGCCCATCAGCTCCTCCTCGCCGTCGCCCTGCTCGGCCGCCTTGGCCACCGCACGCACGTCGCCCGTCTCGGCCTCGCGCAGCAGCTCCTGCTCCTGCGGCGGCGACTGCGGCCTCGTCTGCCCCACCACCACCGGCTGCGTCGTCGTCAGCGGCGTTCGTCGCCTCAGCGGCTGCGGCTGGGCCTGGGCCTGGTGGCGCGCGGCGAGGGCCAGCTCGTCCTGCCCGCCGTCGGTGTCGCCTTCGATGATCACAGTTGACGCCGGTCGACGGCCGCCGCCGTTGTTGCTGACGTGGCCGCCGCCGCCGCTGCCGCCGGCGACGGCGGCGGTGGTGGAGCTGACGACGATGGCCGAGGCCGAGGCGGGCAGGAGGCGGAGCTGGGTGCGGAGGGCCGAGGCGTCGTAGCGGACGGACTGGCGGCGCATGAAGGGCTCGTCGTCGGTGGCTGCGGCGCCGCTGTCGAGGTAGGCACGCCGCTTGGCGGCCGCGGCGGCCTTGCGCTTCGATCCGCTCCTGCTGCCGGGCGGCGAGGTGGCCGCGGTCCACGTCGATGTGGTTGCGGATGGTGATGATGATGAAGAAGAAAGAGATGAAGATGTAGCGCCAGCAGATGGAAGAGTAGCGGAAGAGGAAGACGAGGACGAAGACGAAGTCGGATCGATTTTGGTGGTCTCGGAAGATGGAGAAGAGGAAGAAGCAAATGTGGGAGAGGAGGGAGAGGAAGGGGAAGTGAGTGCCGCCAATTCGGTGAGCAGGGCATCAATCTCCAGAAAATTGGCCGCTGCGGCCTCCAGGCAATCGCGCCACAGCACCTCCTCATTGCCGCCAATATCGCCCTCTTCGTCCAGTACCAAAGCCGGCGACGGCCGCCTGCCCCCTTCGGAGCGCGACCACCTCAGAGGCACTGCACCCGTCTTCCCCATTCGATCCATCTTTCCTCTTTGTTTTCTTTATTGTTTTCTTTATTGGTTTTCACTTGTTTCTTTAAGGTGGCGGTCGCGTCAGTTCGAGGTGCCGAGCGTGCGGGGCGCGTTGGCGGGCAGCGTGTGGCCGCGTTGGCGCCGCTGGAAGAAGCTTCGGTCGTCCTCGGCCTCCTTGGCGTCGCACTCGGCTCGCGGCGAGGCGCCGCCCGGCACCATCAACTCCGATCTGTTTCCCTCGCCTTCGCTCTTTTTCCGCTTCATCGCCGCCTTCTCTCTTTTCTTTTCCTTCTTCTTGTTCTCCCTGTTGTGCTCCCTGTCCTTGTCCTTGTCCTTCTCCTTGGTGTCTTTGTTGTTCGCTGCTGTTGCTTCGCCTCTGACGCCCTTTCGCTTGAGCAGCCGAAGGCTCGTCAGGTTCCTCATCTTGTTCATCTTGCCGCTCCTCGTTGCCGTCGTCACCGCCGTTGGCGCTATCGGCTCCTTATTGCTGTCGTTGTTGTCGCCGTCTTCTCCCTCCTGCTGGTGATGGTGATGGTCGTGGCGCCGTCGCAACTTTCGTTCCTCTTCCTCCTCGGCGAATCTGGCGATGGCCGACAGTCCCAGCGAGAGCGACGGGACCCGAGGTCGTCCTGGCGTGCTCGACTCGCCACCGAAGGAGGAAGGATTTTTCTCGGCCGGCGGCGATGGTGAAGCAGAAGAAGACGATGACGCTGACGAAGACGACGCCAAGAAGACGGCCTTCCTCTTTTCCTTCCTGGTGGTGCCCAGATTCGGGTTCAGTAGAGCGGGCACGTCCTCCACGCTGAGCCCCATCAGCGTCATGGCCGGCGAGGAGTCGGCAGCTCGCTTGTGGCGTGCCATCGACCCCAAGAGATCGAACACCTGCAGCCCAGATTATTGTCAAACCATTGTCAAACCACTGTGTCGTGTGTGTCGTGTCGTGTCGTGTCGTGCGTCGTTGGTCGCATGAAAAATTACCGTGGGAGGAGGCGCGGGCTTGGTCCGTTCGAGCGCGATGGCCAGGAGCTGATCCGCGGCTCCTACCACCCAGGACCCGGCGGAGAGGGAGCACTGGACCACCGCCTCGCCGATGTCCTTCAGCTCTTCGGGGCGGAGATCGTACTCGGTCCAGCTGGGCGGGAAGAAAGGTTGAAAATGAATGATGAGCGCGTGGTCATCAAGGAGCACGACGAGGAAAGAATGAAAACGTACAGCACGAGATGTGTGAGAAGAGTGAGGGTGGGCACGATCCACGCCGGCTGCTTGCCGGCGCCTCGCAGGAACTGCAGCGAAAGCTCGAGCACGTAGGCAAAGTCGTGATGGTCTGGGAACGCCGCGAAGAAGGATTGCATGAAGGTCTGCATGAGGCCGTTGAGGACGGTAACGTCGCCGTCCGCCTGCGAACTCTGGTCTGATGAAGACGAGGATGACGAGCCTTTGCTTTGACTGTCGCTCGGTAGCGCTGCCAGGAATTGGCCGTAGATGTCCTCGAAGGCGTCCAATCCGTGGGCGGTCGGCCGCATGTGGTTGAGGTAGAATTCGATGCTTTCGCTGATGATCCGCTTGACGCGCTGCAGCCCTTCGTCCGGTCCCCTCGTCCTGATGCGGTATGCGCCACCACTGCGGACTAACGTGGCCAGTACGTCCCTGTGACGTCTTCCGTTGTCACTGTCGCTGCTCCCACTCGTCATCTCGAGCGCCCCCGTGCTCTCGCGGATGACGTCGGGGTGATGCTCGTGGTCCTCTTGCTCTTCGTCTTCACTCGAAACGAAGTCGCTGTCTGCCGACATCTCGCGCTTCAGGTCGTAGCTGTTGGCTTCTCGCGCACTGGGATCCGGCGAGTAGTACTCGAATGACGCGAACACGATGTTGACCAGGTCGAGCCACAGCACAGACTGCGTCGCGACGGTAAGGCTGCGGTCTGCCTCCTCCGCCTCAGCAAACTGGTGCTGGTAGACGCGGAACAGAAGCTTCAGCGTCGCGAGGGAATCCTGCGGTCACATGAAGACGTTTTGGTCAGCTTGAACTCCCAAGTAAGAGCTCAGCAGAGTGCGGGCACTACCTTGAGGAGGTGCGGGTGCCGCCCCAAGGCGCCCATCAAAGTGAAGACGATACACTTGGCCAGCGGCGGTGGGGACAATATCAGCCCGAGGTCTCTAGTCACGTCCCAGAGCCCGCACAGCGAAGGCAGCGCCTGGGCAAGGGAGTGGTGAGATAGGGGAGTGTTGGCGTGTTCTTGGATCTACTGTGTACCTCTTGCAAGGAGGGAAGGAAGGTCATGGGCTGTCGGTTCCACAGTCCGGTGAGCAGGGTGAGGCCGGCACGGTAGTGGTAGGCGTGATCGTGAAGGCGGAACGGGTGGCCCTCACCCACGACCCGCATCAGCGCGACACTGATCGCAAAGCCCTCACGAAGTGCCACCGACGAAGGACACTAATCAGGAGTACGCATGTAAGATGCCAGGCCCACGTGCGGTGTGTGTGTGGTGTTACCTTGCCCAGGAGCTTAAGGAGAACGTCGAAGAGCAGCTGCGACTTGGCGGAGGTATCAACGTCAACGAGATCTGCGTTTGCTGTGTCTCTAGGTTGCTGATGGGCTCGCAGGGCGTGGGTGTTGAGAGAGCAGGCGAGGGCATGAGCGACGCGTTGCAAGTCGGCGGGAGCCGATGATTCGGATACGTGGGCAGCCGCGCCCAGCAAATGGAACAATTCCAGCGAGGCCACAGCGATGTCAGCCTCCTCCGCGCGTAGTCCCCACTCGAGGGAGAGACGAGTCCAATCGTGTCGTAGATCAGGTCTGTCGTTTCGGCAATTTGGGTGAGTGGGCGGATGAGTGAGTGCTGTGTGGTAGGGGACGGTACGTAAGGAGCGCCAGATGAGGAACCACGCGGGAGAGCGAGACTGCGAGGGAGTGGGCGGGTGCCGGATGGCGCAGCTCGTCCATCATCTCGTCGATGAAGCGAAAGTGCTGCAACGGATCCGAGCTTGTCGGTCGATGCGGCGGCGAGTGCGTTTCTCCGGCTGCGAAGGCAGTCTGTTGCTCCGTGTAGTGCCGCGGCCGTACGGCGGCAGAAACCCAAGGCGCCGAGGACAAATCCGCCTGACGCTTTGCGTCCTTGCGAGGGGAGCGTGCGGGCCGCAGTTCTCCACCGGCATCGAAGTCATCGTTGATGTTGGCGCCCCGGAAGAGCTTCTTGGCCTCACCTTTGCTGCGTCGACGTTGCGAGGGAGAGCTGGCGAGAGAGAAGAGCCTGGCCGACACCGAGGACGACGATGAGGCGAACGACTTTGGCGAGGACGGCGGAGACGAAGACGAAGTCGTGGAGCACTGGTCGTTCGATCGGCTGCGTGCGCCTTGCGCGAAGAGAGGCACAGCCAACGTCGGGCGAGCGCGGCCGGCACGAGAAAGTGATAAAGAGATGGATCGCTCTGCCAAGGTCGGTGACTTGCGGTCATGGTTGATCTCGTCGACTCTCGCCTGCAGCGTCTTCTTCGGGCCGGGCACCACGAACACGGCACGCTCGCTTCGAAGCTTAGCTGTCGGCGATGGGCGCGCAGAGCAGGGCATGGTGTTGACCGATTCTCCGCGGGTCGTGATGTGCGGCGAGACCAGCAGGCTGTCCGGCAGCGTCGCCGAGCGGCCTCTGCGGATGGGAGGTGGATTCTCGTCGACTGGCGCTGGCTGAGGCTCGAGCAGCCTGGCTGACCGCTGCTGTTTGATGCTCTTGCTGCGGCCACGGCCGGTCAACAGGCCTCGACGCCGCGGCGACGGAGGTTCATCACTTTCGTGCACCTCATCGGTCTCCTTGGCCTTGCCTTTGCGTTTGTCCTTGTCGACTTCCTTCTGCTTGCAGCTTCGCTGCGAGAAGGATCTGAGGTTGAGGAGGAACTTCTTCTTGGAGCTTGACTGCGGCGTCGCGGCGTCGATCGTGGATTCTGTGCTGTCACGGTCGGCGCCCTTGCTGCGTCGACGGTGGAGGCCGGCCTCCGCTGCTGCCGCTCTGGCCTCGCTGAGAGAGGAGCGAAGCGCAGTTCCGGTTTCTCGAATCATAAGCGCCGCCGCGCTCAATCGCTTGGGTGTGGCGATGTTTGTAGATGATGATGAAGTCGACGGTGATGAAATGGAGGTAGCCAACGACGCCGACGGCGAGGGCGAGCGGCTTAAGCTGGTTGACGCGGCGCCCAGATGCGCATAGAAGGAAGATGAAGAGAGTCGGATCGAGGACGACGAGTAGAGCGAAGAGGGGACCGGCGGCAGGTTCTCGACCACCCTGGCGCGGTCAGCCGCAGGCGCTGCGGTGCCGTAGTCGGGCAAGGTGGTCTTAGCAACGGCAAAGAGCAAGTTGAGCAGGAAGCGCTTGCCGATAGGCAGCCGAGCGGCGTCGACGTTGCTGTTGCGGACGAAGATGACGAGGGCATTCTGGAGAGTGAGAGCGAAACGCGGGTGATTGAGGATGAGTCTCTCGCTGGCGATCGTGTCGTCCAGCGGGATATCCATGAGTAAGTAGAAGATGATCTCCTCTTTCCGCAGATAGGAGAAGGACGAAGACGACGCAGTGTAGTCGCGTAGGCGGCTTATCAGGCTGTCGAGCAGTGCAGCGCGGCATTCTCCCTTCGCCAAGACTGTGGACGAACATGTGGTGAGTATGAGACCACACGTGTGCGTAAGGGTTTTGAAGGCGTACAGGAGCAGACACTCCTGCCCAAAGCAAGTGTTGCCTCGCGTTCTAATTGCATGGCCGACAGAACCCGACCCGCAAGGAAGTCCATCAGGGCCGGAACGCTCACCGAAGCGTCGGCGGACGACACGGTCGCCACCCACAGCCGCTCGAGGCACGAACGGAGGTTGCCGTTGGACCATAGCATCAGACTGAGCCTGTGGCACGCCAAAGGTCAACAACAAGCTCGGCCCATACAAAATTAAACATCGAGGGGAATCGTGAGGTGTACTTGAACAGGACTTGAACAATCTCTTGCACTTTCTCGCGGGCAGCGTCGTCCGAAGCGCGGAGCAGCTGGCGGCCGTAGTTACGCGTCCACGGCTCCAAACACTGGGTGGCACGCTACGAGTTAGCACATGCGGTCATGAAACCAGGCGCCTGGCCAAGGCCTACCTCCAGGATTAGAGCGGCACGGTCGAAGCCAGTGGTCTGAATGCAGTGGGAGGCGGCCTGCTTCAACATAACGGCGGTGCGGGTCGGGTACGCCTTGGCCAAGCGCTCGCTGAATCTTTGCGCACGCCCCCGCACCAGGGACTCGGCAAAGTTGCTGGAAGCAGGGAACACGTCCGCCAGATAGTTGTCGGCCGTCTCGCTATGCTGAACTACGTGTAGCTGTAATCACAAGACGGTAAGTTGATTCACTTTTCGAAATGATTCTGTTTTCGATTCTGCAATCTACGGCGCACCTCGATCTGGTCAGCGAGAAGGCTGCCCTGTCGCTGGAACTGTTCCTCGTCTGAAAGCAGGGCCAAGATGCAAAGCAAGACTCTGAAACACAAAGCGCGTAAGACATACGCCATGAGCCAAGCTCCACGGGGCAAGCAAGCGTACACAGTCTCAAACGAATCGGTGGCAGTAGTTTGGAACACGTGGAGGTTGATACTGCGAGCGACTGCTTCGGTGTAGGCTAACCGAAGCACCATGACGCCCTCGGACCGACCTAACAATAATGTTAGCGGTTGAGCATAGAGAAGAGCAAGAGTAGTGGATCAGCATAAGCGTACCTGGCTGCATTCGTTGCTGGTACGATGATAGCGACTTCGTGCCCACCACCATATGGCAGACGTCGCTTTGCAGAGCGTTGCGCGCAAAACTGCCGATGCGCGATGGGTAGCATCTGCCCATTTGCACTAGACCCTCGACGAGAGCGGACGCGGTTCGTGGGTTGATGTTCTTGCGGGCCAGGACGAACGACACCAGAAACAGCTCCACCTAAAGGGAACAGAGGCAGGCCGCGTTCAGTTTAGCTCCTGCTCAGAGTGCGAAAGAGAGTGGGTTACGAACCTCGTCCACCAGGTCTTCTGTTGCGTCTCGAGCCAGGAGACATGCGGCGCCATTCATGACCTCGAGTTCCACCGCGATCTCGTCTTCGGTGGTCGGTTCGCTGGCCTCCCAGATAAAAGGCTCGCTAATGCTCGTCTTTCGTTCAGAGCCGCCGGACTTGCGTTCCTGCTGCTCGTCCCTCGCCTCCTTTTCGATGGTCTCCTCGATGCGCTGGATGACGTCCTTCTTTCCTCCACCTTCAACACTCGAATGTGTAATCAAGTTGAGCAGGCCGCGATACGAAGAGCGGGGAGACTTGGAGGTTGACATTGATCGCCGCTGCTTCAACGGCGTACGGAACAGCAACGACGCCAGGAAGCTGAGCACGGCCTCGGCCTTGGCACCCATGTCGTTTTCGGCCCCTAGGTGCGGATGAGGGTGTTAGTACTGGTGGGCCAAGAGCTGGACGATAATATTACACGCACCTCCCATGCGCCGCACGACCATAGTCACAATAACTGCCGCAGCGAGCCTTGTGGAAGGTGGTATGGCCGGATTGATCCTGCAGGACAAACAATTCTTCAGTCCTGATATTGTGTTATGTGGATTGATGAGGATCCTTACCGAATCTGACGATCGGCGTGGTACCCGAGCCAAGCGTTAAAGGTGTCGCTGAGGAGACGAACCAGCTCGGAGGTGGTATCTTCGGTGCTCGAGTAACGGGCGAAGAGGGCCAGCAGCTCCACATTGCCTGGCTGTACAAATATTGAATCAGTTGGGTCGCAAGATACATGAGCAAGCAATGGTAGCGGAGGGTATTTCGATACCTGAGTGTAGAGGGGTTCATCGTACGACGAAGGTCCTGCTTCCGCTGGGCAGAACAGACGCCGAGTAGCGAGTGGCTCGCTTGCTTCGCTTGAGACGACACTCAAGTGACAAAGAAGCAGCTCGACACAGTACGATTGCACTCGAGCGTCCTTCCAGAGAGGTAGAACGCCCGATGGTGTGTCGTCCTTGCATCTTGTGTTCTGCGGGGTGCCGGCAGCGAGTACTTCGATCAGGTGGTTGCTCATCTCCGGGCTGTGATTGACCGCGGTGGCCACATGGCGGAAGAGCTTGTCGACGCATGTTTGGTTGAAGTCACTCAGTGGAGGCACCGCTGCAAGAACAAGAAAGTGAGGTGACTCTCAGGTTGGAACGAAGTGAGAGGCGGCACGTACGCAGTGAAGCAAAGGTGTCGCCGTTCATCTCTGGTCGGAAGGCGGATGGAAGAGCCCAGAGAAGGAAGCGAAGATGATTCTTCCACTCCTGAAGCTTCTCGGGCTCTGCACGCGTGACTCTATCAAAGTCGAACGCACCTCTCTGCATCTGACGCATCAACTGCACCCAGCTGCTGTAGATCACACCGGCGAGCTCCTGAATGACGCAGAGAGGCTTAGAACAAAAGCGGGTAGGGCAACTGCAGCTGATCATTACCGTTTGCTTGCACTCGAAGATGTAGGTAAGTGTGGGTGGCCACAGGTGCTCCTCGCTGTCCGTGGCCTTTCTGACCTCGTTCACGAGAAGACAAGTACGTCTGGTAATCGCTTCGTGCTGCCTGCGGGTTGATATGACAGTCAAGCACAAGTCCACCGAACTGGAAAAGATAAACGCGTCGAAGACAAACCTGAACACACGGGAGTTGAAGAGATCGAGCACGGAGAGCGCCTTGCTCCTGCTGCTGAAGTCAGGGGATGCGAGCCTCAGCAGGCAGACGGCCTCGAGTCTGTGTCGAAGTTCTCGCCACTGCTCGTGAGCGGTACGGGTGGTTCGCGGGGAGAGGACGCTGAGGGGAGTTCTGGGAGGAAGCGACGGGGCAAGTTGCGGATAGGTCTGCAGAAGTTCGAGCAAGTTCTGGAAGTGCCGCTCTCGATCATGTTCTCCGCTCTCTGTGTTGGTAATGAACTTCCGCTGCACGTCCCTATCCAACTAACCAAGGTGTTAGTTTGACACCACTTCTGTGCTACTCGAAGATGTCGACTTACCTCATGATCGAGATCTTCCAGGTGGGCCAGCATGGCTGAAAGGCCCGCCAGCAGCACCTCATCCGCGTACTTAGCGAAGACGAAGGCGAGCGCGTTGACTCCGGACTGTCTCTCTTCCACTCCAGTGGCCCACGCGAGCGATCGCACGATACGCAAGGTGATCTAAACGCCGACTAGTCAGTCGTATGACATCGTCGGATCGAGAAAGCACGCAGGTTGAAAGGAGAGCGTACTCGCTGTCGTGAGAGCACCGGTATATCAAGAAATGGAACGCAATGAAGAATGCCAGCAAGCACGCGAGGTTCCGGCTCGCCTGTTTCACCCCAGATGCTGCCGAAGAACGCCAGGAACTTGGTTTGATACGGCTTCATCTGAACACGAGGACGGCATGGGATGAGCAATAGCTATTGTCGCCCAGATCACTTGAGAGAAGAGGTTACCATGTCCGCTTGATGCTTGAGCATGTAAGAGAGGACGCTAAGGCCAAGCGAAAGCTGAAGGACTATTACGTTTTTTCCTGAGCGAGGCAGCTGAGAAAGCACCATAGCTAATCCTTGCCGCGCGTCGCGCTGCGCCTGCTCCACACAACAGACTTGTTACTCATTCTTGCAGATGACCTGAAGCAGAGAGCTCTGTAAAGTTCTTCAGACGTACGATGGCTTGAGCTATCTGCTCCAGCAGGCAGTATTGTTCGCTCGACGCAATCTGCCACGCGAAGAGGAATTGGGTGGCCGTTTGCATCTGTCGACTGTAGCTCTCGCCTCCTTCTCGCACGTAGGCGTCGTTGAGCGTCTGCAAGTAGCTGAGTACCAAGCTGAGGTAGTGATACGGCGACGAGGACAACAGCGGCGTCGCAGTTGACGAGGAAGCGGAGGCGCTCACAGGGGAGGACGATGACGGTGCCGGCGAGGTCACGTCCTGCTTATCGATGGGCTGTGATTGCTCTTTGTCTCGATTCCGTGATCCCTTCCGTTCAGCGTTGTCGACCTCGTCCTTCGTCTCCCAGTCTCGCTCTCTACCATTCTTCGCGCACGAGATCAACCGGGCGATGAGATCCTCTCCATGCTCGTCGATGAATTCGCGGTTGGCCAGCGTCACCATGGTCACCATTAGCGCGTAGCTGAATGCAGCATAACTCTCCTTCTGTGTCCACTTTCCCAGCACGCCGTAGATGCCTGCATGAGAGCTGCCCTTATTAGCTGTGACAACATGAGGGTACAGACAAGGCCGGCGCGGTACGAACCCCGGTAAAGAGCCCAGAATTGGGTGTGAAGCTCAGGCATTCGGGGGAACACGAGCCAGGCGTCGGCTTGGCTCATGATATGCTTGAAAATGTGGTTGAGCGTGTTACAGATCTCCAGCCTGACGGACAAGAGGTGAGGCTATGGTGGCAGAACCCTGGACCGTAAGCGTGAAGACCGAGTACCTCATCGAATGGCCTCGCGCTTTGAGCATGAGCTGGCGACAGTACGTTAGGAAGAGGATGGTTGTGTTGATCTGCGGCACAGTCCGAATGCCAAAGTCGAAGTGTTTCTGCAATACAGGAGCGAGTGTTAACTCAATCTACAACCACAGCAACTGAGGCGTCGCACCATGCCTCTCTGGTAGTAGATGTAAGTTGGATCACGCGGCTTGATGGTAATCATCTTGTTCATAAAGAGCTGGCACAAGTCTCGCAGGTGGTAGCGTGACATCAGACCCAGCACGAACCCAACCGCATGGCGTATCGCTGCAGTGAAGCAAAGGTGAGAGGCGTGAGCACTTCCTCAAGCCAAAGTACTACGCTAAGTAAGAGAGTACGTGGTGACTGTTCTGGGCTGAGCAGGTCGAAGCAGAACGCCATTGCCGCCTTGGGTATCTCCTCCATCGCACTGTGTGAAGCTCCTGGCATTAACGTTGTGCTTCACAACTCGTTGTGTTCGCTGGCTGCAAGATAGGAGTACGTACTTGTTGTGGCGGTTGCAGAAGAGCAGCTGAGCAAGAGTAAGCACATAGGACAGCCGAGCCGTGTCGTAGGGGCAGTCCTGGCAGCCCGGCTCGCAGAAGCTGCAGAAGGCCTCGTGTGTGAAGTGGAGCTCGCTTGCTGCCTCCTCGTTGAGCGGATTGATCTTTTCCTCATCTAGCAGCAGGAGGGCTGCCGCACCACCGTTTTGCTTCAGCGCCCTTCTCGTCGCATGGTAAATCTTACCAGCATTTAGAGAGACCACTTTCTTTCGAGAAGATGTCGAAGAGGCGGCAGACTTCGAGCTCGTTGCGTCCTGCTCATCTCCCGCTTCGTCCGCCTTCGCTCCATCATTCTCATCGCTCGAATCGAGATTGCCAGCCGCCGAGGATGCAGATGTGGGCTGGGATGTGAACGATGTTGAAAGCGCGGGAAATGCAGGTAAAACAGAAAAGAGATGCTGTCGACTCGACGAAGACGAAGACGAAGGGAGGAGGAACGAGAGCACGGCGAAGAAGCTGTCGCTGTCAGAGAGGGAGAGCTGACACAGGCAGCGATTCGCGACCGCCAAAGCCTCATCGACGTCTGCACGAGTCCATTCGGCCACCTTTCTTCACGGTTAGGCAGAGCCTGTAGAAGTTTCGAGTAGGGACGCACCTGTTGAGCTTTGGCGCTAAGGCCCTGGGGCACCTGGCGTAGGAAGTCGGCGGTCGACGGCGAGTCTCGTCGATAGAGCAGCACCTCCACTTGCTCCAGCACCTCCCTACCATGAAGTGGACATGAGAGCTCTGCACGCCCCGATAAGCAAAGAGGAGGAGGTACTTAAGCAGATTCCCGTAGGGACACGATGCAAGAGGGTGCTCCATCTCTATTCCTGCTTCCTCCTACGTGTTCTTCTTCTCTACGCCGTCGTGTAAGCAAGTGTGCGCGCACCATCGATGCGGTCAAGCGGCCGGGTCGGTGACTCCACGGCACCGCCCCACAGCGCCCGGCTTCCCGCCGTTTTTCTGGGCCGGCGTCTGTGTCGGCCAACGTCGCCCGTCAACCAACAAAGTTCTACGCATCTTTGCAACACACGCGGAGAACGAGACACAGACGCGGTGTAGCGGTGTGATCATATCTCTTGTTGTTGCTCTTGTTCGTGTGATGTATAAGTCTTCTAGCCTGGCTCTTCTAGGCGCTGCTCGCGCCTCTTATCTTTGCGATCTGCGCGCGGTAGGTGGCCACGCCACCGCTGACCTCCTCATCCGACGGACCCGTGTCGGAAGTCAACCTGTGCCAGCGGCGAGAGAGCAGCCAGCGTCAGTCTGAACCAGGACAGGCGTCGTTGGGGGCGGGGCGTACTCGCTGACGGGCACTTCAAGCAAGTGCTGGATGGCCGCAAGGGACTTGGCCGGAGTCACACGCAGAGCGCTCAGGATGGTGCAAAGGTAGCCTGCCAGCCAAAAGGTGCATCAGTGACACGTGGTAAAGCAGTGCGGAAGCAGAGGTAAGGAGGGTGGGTGGTGGTGGCCGTACGAATGTCGGCCGCGAGCTGTAGCGAGCCCTGGTTTGTCAGCTGAGGAATCTCGAGAATGCGCTGGACATAGAGGGACATCGTTCCACGAGACACGGCATTGATCCACGCCCACGCGAAGTCTGCAACACGACACACGAGTGAGCCCAGTGCCGGTGGGTCACCAACAAGTGCACACAGAGCACGTACCGGGACCCTCCGAGTCATTCTCGTCCTCGGCGGACTCTGCGATTCCGCCTCCGGGCGCCAAGGCGAGCGAGGGATGGGTGGCGGCAAACGGCTCCAGCTGCTGCGGCAAGTCGAACAGATGCTCGCCTTGCGTATAGAAAGAATTGCATCATGAGCGTTTCGTCGTAAAGTTGACGTCAGGTTGGTGGTCGAGGGCAGTACCGATATGGGTGATGTAGCTGAGGGGCTGCTTACTGAAGGTGGGCACCTCCACGTTGGCCACCTTGGTCTCGTCCTGCTGCTGCCAAGCCTGTAGCAGCCAAGAATTGTTATTTTTATTTTTAT
>CDFJ01201533.1:0-13021 GCA_000826505.1 Acanthamoeba pearcei
AGGCCGTTCATCCGCACGATGTAGATTTTGTTGGTGTCCTCGCTCATGTCACGGCTGTAGCGCGGCGCACCCGCCACGTTGCCCGATGCCGTGTCGCTTGCGTATTGCAGCCAGGACTGGACCCAGAACACGTCACCGTTGGCGTTGGACCGAAACTCGGTCATGTGGCTCCAGGTGAAGAGGTTGGTGACCTCCTCAATCGGCGAGATGAAGGTGCCAACGCCGTCGATGATCGCCATGTAGTTCTGGATGAGGGAAGGGACGCCGACGCAGCCCTCTGAGGCCGTGTTTCGGGTACGTTTCGTCCACGCGTAGAGGTACCGATTCACGCCGACTCGAGCAAGGTGCGTGGCGATGATGTCGATGTTGCTCGCAGTGTCGGCCGTCATCTGCTTCCTGTAAACCACCGGCTTGTTGTCAACGTCCGCCTGAACAAGGGAGGGAAGTTGGGGTAAGCTTCCAATCCTAATAACATCGATCGTGTGCTGTTGCAATGTTACCAACAGTTGGTCCGTACGTGGTTTCCACGAACGATGACGAACCAGGCGGTGAAGCCGCCGCAGGCGCCGTTGGAGAGGTAGGTGGGGCAATACTGCTGGGAGTAGGAACCCAGGATGAGGTATTCGGGGAGGGCTGCGCTGCCGTTCCACCCGGCCTCGGGGTAGACCCAGTCGCCCATGAGGGTCTGGGTATAGCCGTCGGGAAACCAGTAGGTGGACGCGACCTGCCCGTTGTGCGGCCCCAGGAGCTCGATGCCGCCCTTGCCTGGGTACTGGGGGCTACGCTGGTAAGGATAGTCCAGCACGGCCAGGGCGATGATGTCTCCTCCGAGCGACCATCCTGTCTTCACCTTGACCAGGCGACGTGCAAAGGAGTGTGAACCGGCCCAGGCCAGGGCTACGGCGACGTCCGTAGCGGTGGTCGCGGTCTTCCAGTTGAGGCGCCCCGCCGCGCACGCCTTCCAGTTGGTGGGGTCAACGATGAGCAGCTGCTCGCCCTGGTGGTCGCAGCCGCCCTCGGAGGCGTGGAAGTAGGCGAAGTAGACCTTGTAGGGGAAGCCGCCACCCGAGTATGCGTTGGCGTAGTTGGCGTAGCCGTAGATGAGCTTGCCGGGCTCGGACAGGATGTTGGACTGCGGGTAGCCCCAAAGGTTGAGGTTGACGTTCTGCAGGAGCGTGCCATCGTCCGAATAGAGCTGGAACCACACCCGGTCGAGCACCTTGATCACCACCGCGGCGGTGTTTGCGTGGGCCACGAGGCCCCACAGCTCTGTCGAGATGCCTGTTCCTCGGGTCTTGGAGTTGCAGGCGTGGATCGACAGGCAGCTCGAGTTGCAGGCAAGGGTGGCACCGCGGTTCTTGTAGTCCTGCAGGCCGAGAGTGTTGACCTTGAACTCGCTGATGATGGAGTTGTCGTTGGCAAACTTGATCACCTTGATGTAGTTGTTGAACTTGACTCCCACGCGGTACGTGTTGTCGTCTTCCGACATGGCCACTTCGAGCGCGCCGAAGAAGGGGTCCTCGCGCGGGCAGATGGTCGGCATGCCCGTTTGGAGCACCCCCACACCGCCAGCATCCGCATTGGCCACGTAGGTGTAGATCTTGGCAGTGCGGGCCAGCGGGCCGATGGAAGTGTAGACTCCGGGGCCAGTCACGCTCGACTGGCTCAGGTCGACCACCGGGTCCATGCTCCCCAGTGTCTGCGACTTGGGGGCGCCGTCTATGGTGGGCTGGAACCAGGGTGCGGGATAGGAGAGACCCAGAGTGCCGGGCTCTGGACCACCAGCCCAGGGTCCCTTGGACAGGTCGCCGTTGCCGCCGCCACCGACAGCCACGCCGCTCGAAGGCACCACCCCCTGGGCCACGAACAGTACTTGGAGGATTATGAGAGCGGCAGACAACTGTGAAGTTATGTACGCCATGGTGCGGCACCCTGACGCAGATCTTCTGACTGTGATGGTCTGTTCTAGTAATCTTTCCCTCTGTCGTGCTGTGTCTTATGTTAGCGGGGCTACTTGCTCTGGCGCAGACGAAGGAAGGGCTGCGCACCTAAACAAGGCATGCACGCCATGGGCAAAAACCCCTGAGTTTCTTTTTGGGCCTTCTTTTCCTGGACTTTTGAGTACTGGAAAAAACAAAACAAAACAAAACAAAACAAAACAAAACAAAACAAAACAAAACAAAACAAAACAAAACAAAACAAAACAAAACAAAACAAAACAAAACAAAACAAAACAAAACAAAACAAAACTGAAGAGGAAAGGGCAAGGGCTTGCCAGAGTAGAGAAGAAAGAGGCGGCCAAGCAGAATAAATCAGGTGACTGGGGAATCACAGTGCCTTGTTGCTGATATACTAAGAAGTGGTCAGGTCTGGCTTGGGGTCGCCCTCGATGGAGCGGAGAGGAGGGACCAGGTCAGGACCAAGTTCCTCAAAGTTGCCCACAGAACCAGCAGCCTCCTCCTGTGCGCCCTGATCGTCAAGATATTCGTCGTCCTCGCCGCTGTCCACGTCGTCCAGGCCACGGAGCAGGCCGCTGGGGTCGATGGCGTACATCAAGACCTCGCCACTTAGCAGCCCCACGAACAGCGCGGCTGTCGTCGCGACGCTGTCGCTGCAACAAAGGAAATCAACACACATCAGATCACAGGTCTCCTGCGTCGTCACACTTTCATGCGCGCGTGCCCTGACGCACCTTCGCTTCGTGTCGTCCGTCGAAGGGAAAATGATGAGCGAGAACGCCGTGACGGGCGAAGGAGGCGTGTGCGGTGCTCGGAGATTGTAGTCGAGCTTGTGAATCGGGACAAGGTCGTCCAGTCGCCGGACCACAATGTAGTTGCCGGCGGTGACCAAAAAGCGCTCTCTGGCCGGCCCGTCTGGAAAGAGAAGGGGGAGGGGGTGAGTGAGCAAGCGTGGAGAGATGGGGAGGAAAACGAGTCGGAGGGTGGCCTACCAGTCGATGAAGAGGGAACGATCTGCATGCCGGTGAACTTGTCTTCGCATGGGCACCGCGCCAGCAGCTCGCCGTTGATGGAGTACAGCAGAATGTCCTCCTGGGTGCAGATGACAATCTCGCCACGTCCCGACAGGCCTAGCCTCTCCACGACACTCTCACACCTGCCGTGAGGCACGACGCTGAGGTTAGCAAGCCGCGACTTCCTCTTTGCCAGAGCGAGTAGAAGAAAAAAAGAAACCCAGTGCCGGTACCGAATCGTGCGCAGGTACTTGCCCGAGAAGAGGGCGTGCAGCACGCATGTGCCGTCCTTGCTACCACTGACGACCAAATCGAGTCCCTCGGCGATGGCCACACACGTTACCTCCTCATCTACGGCACATGACGAATGCCACCGACGGGCGTCACAACGTGCACAGACAGGGCAGGTCCAAGCAAGGTAAAACGGTGTGTGGGTTGGGATATACCGTGAGCACGGAGAATATGGCGCGGTGTCGGGTCGATGCGCTTGGTCGAGGGGCTCGATATGACGTTCCACACAATCACGCAGGTGTCCTTAGAGCCACTCACGACCACGTTCTTGCTCGAGGCGAAGCACGTAATGTCGGCCCTGTGCTCGCGGAAGGCTTTACGTTTTGCACGCGACCACATAAAATAGAACGCACTTGTTAGCCCGGCCCGGCACCGCAATGGAGAAGAGCTCAGCGAACATGAGTAGGAGCACGTACTCTGAATGATGCTTGAGTTCTGCAGGAGACAGAATGCATTGTCCTTCTGGACGCAGGCCAGGGAATAGGCCGTGGGAGGCCGGTTGCCGCTCCCGTGCGAGGCATCGTCCTCTTCGCTGTTGATGATCGCAAACGGAGCCTCTAGCCCACACGACCAGTTCGAGCTGGCCTCAAAACTGAACGGGAGCCTGGGGTACGACGCGCACCAGCGACAATTGGGATGAGTCACGCGTCGGGTCTGTGCCGTGAGCAAGACGGGGTACCCTTGTCCGTTGCCTTCGGGCAACCACCGGCGAGCATAGGTCTCGCCTCGCGCGCAAATGGCAAAGAAAGCGTTGGGCAGCGCCTGCATGACCAGTGGCGGCGAGAACGACAGCGTGCTTTGCGTGAACGGCTTCAGGTCTGCGGAGGGCGCGCGCACACATGTTAAGGGGGCTTTCCTCAGGAAACAGTCAGCCGGGAATGAGGGATGCTGCGTGTACCGCTTGGATGGAAGATGTAGCCGGGCGGGTTGCGACTGGGGTGTGGCGACAGGAAGAGCTGCGAGGGCGTCTGTCCAAAGTTGGCGATCTGCACCTCCACAGCCTCCCGTTCCACATCGTTTTTGATCGACTCCAAGTCGACAGCGCCCTCGTAGGTGAGGAAATAGAACAGGTTGTGGGAAGCCACAGCTGCGGGACCGCGTTGCTTGTAACCTACGCGCACGAAAATGAAAGGGGCCACTAATTAGTGTGGCGCTGCAGATAGGCTTGATTGTCTCCTAGACATACCAAAAATGAGGTCGATCCAGTGGTGTAGATTCTGCGACACGTAGTCACTCTCCAGTGCCTCTCGCTGGATGCGGATGAACTCCTCGGCGGAGCTCGCCCATGGAGGAAGCATGACGTCATCAACCTAGAGAGGTGTGTGGTTGTATACGTAAGAGGTAAATGCCCAGGCAGGTTCACGGGGACACTAGTAGCTGGACCACGGGGCGTACCTTGTGCCCGCTTTGCATGATACCCAAGTCGAAGGAGGAAGAGTTGGTCAAAAACTCGGGCAGGTAGAAGAACTCTGCACGAACAGAGAGAAGTGAGTGTGCGCGAGTGAATGCGCGGTGAAGAGCCAACGCGTCTCAAAAGCGCGACTTACCGGGCGTGAGCTCCTTGACGTCGCTGAAGTCGGTGAGGACATTCTGCCAGGACTGCCAGATGGAATGGAACTGCCGATCGGGGTGATCGAACGTGCCGCCTTGCAACTTGATGGCATAGCGGGAGAACGGCTGCAGCCGTAGCAGATAGTACAGCACCGAGCCCACGCTGCAGGAGATGTCGAACGAAGAAAAATATGAGTAGCTGAGGAAAATTTTGATGCTCCACTCCAGTGGAGAGTTGGCGAGGGCAGGAGTGCTCCGTGACAAGTACCTGCTGTAGTGCGAGCCGTAGTGAAACTTGGGGACCTGCGGATCGTCAAACATTTCGTATCGCTCGATAAAGCGCTGCAGGCGCCCCGGTTCCAACGCGCCGACTGAACCCAATTCGTTAGCATATTACCAAAATTCGGGTGTGGGACCCGTTTACCTGGCTTGGAGAGGTCGCGGTAAACCTTGGGGTCATTGAGATCGATCGTGTCCGACTCGTAGTCCGCCAGCACCTGTTGCCGCGCAGGGAGAACGCAGTGTGAGGTCAAGAAGTCGCGGCGTCCGAGACGAGACTTGAAGACTCACCCACGGGAAAACGGGATACTGCGTGAGGTCGTTGTAGGTCCTGCCCGCAATGGTGTTGCAATACATCTGGGGTGCACGACCAAGGGAGAAACAAGTAAGAAACTGGTTGCGTTTGTGTGAAGAGGGGAGAACATGGCGCATACCAGGTACTCGAAGTTGGAGATACGTCGCTCGACCCACGCTTGGGTGTAGCCCGACCTCTGCCCGGTGGTGCACCAAGAGTTTGTGTGTCGTGAGCACTACACGACGAGGCCTTTGGGAGAAGAAGGGTTGGTAGGTACCTGCATGATGTCCTGGGGATTCCCTGACGTGAATCTGGTGGGCTCGATGGTCCTTCCCGTCGACTTGAGTATCGAGACGAGCGTGTCGAACACCTTCTTGCGCACCTTGTCGGCCGGGAACTGGAACATGTAGTTCTTCCTGTTCTTGAGGAACACCTCCAGCGCGTTCCAGCGAAGAAGATACCTTAATCGTGCAAAAGTGATGAGATGAGCACGGCGGAGAACAGGGAGAGAAAAGAGCTCAAAGGGGAGCTGCACCTCCGACGATGCACGGCATCGACCTGCACGATTGGCCACTTCCTGTCGCGCATGCTCTTCTCCTGCCCGGTACGATCGCGGATGAAGAAGTAGATATTGGCCTTCGTGATGTCCAGCCTACCGTCGATCACTTGCAAGGGGCGAACCTATAGCAGAGGCAAACGCATCGCATCACCGGCATCATGAGTCGCACAGACTTTGATGCGGAGAGGGAAGGACGAGCGCCGCACCATCTGGCAGTCGGTGGAAAATATGACGGTCTCCTGCTGCTCCAATTCGAGGCCGACGTAGGTGCTCTTGCTGGCGTCCATCAGCACCCAGTCGGGGTCCTCCTTCTCCTTGAGCGCGGACTCGGTGGAGCTTTCGAGAGTCGCGGCCGTCGCGGCAGGTTCTTCCAGTAGTGGCTCACTCTGCTGTTCTACCTCCTCTTCTTCCTGCTGCAACGACCCGGCATCCTCGAAGGTGATGCTGGCATTGACCTTGAGCTGAGAAAGCAGGTTTTGGAACAGCTCGTCGTCGCCCTTGCCTTGCTCGTCGTCGGCGCCCTTCCTCTTGGTTGGCGATGCCGCTGAGGAGAGAGGGAGAGAACTAAAGTGTCAGCCAGGCAGCACCATCACGATCCATGGGTAGCACACAACGAGGCGCACCTTGCTGCGCTCGCCGTTGGACTCGGACTTCCCAGGAGGCCTCCTCGTGAGCGCCTCCCTCTTCATCGGGGATAAGCCGCATTCTTCGCCTTTGGTGATCTTCGACCGCGTCCAACTACGCATGAACAGGACCATGGTGAGGAGGGGGAGGGAAGGCAACAAAGCGGAGAGGCGCAGACAGCGAGTACCTTCCAGTACACTTTCTTCTTCCGCTCTTCGGCCCAGGGCGAACGCTCGTTGGTGAGCGCATGTCGCAGCTTCTTCCACAGATGCTCGATCATCCTGAAAGACGCATTGGTTAGCGGGCGTCAGTGCTGCCCTGATTGAGACAGCGTGCGCGTGGGGCTTGAACGGTACCGCTTGCGCGTAGCGATCGCAACGGACCGGGCTGAGCGTCGATTCAGCTCCGCGTAGGAGTGGTTCTGCTGCAGCTCTTCGATGTCTTTGCGCAGTCGTGACTCGTGAATGGAATTGGACTCCCTTTCCCTCTCGATGGCCTAACCGCCGGATTTAGGGGTCAGGATGCGGGGAAGTGGAAGCGAAGAGGGCGCCGCGATGCAACTTGGTACGCACCTGTTGCATGTTGCTGATTCCCTTCTTCATCCGCGCTTCGAGAGCCTGCACGCTGCCGCTCTCATCTTCAACAGTCTTTTGCGCCGCGGTGATGATCTCCAGCAGCTCGAAGTTGGAGTTGAGCTCTCCAATGTAGGCGATGAAGCGCTCCGGTGACTCGGTCTGCGCGATGAACCGTACCAGTGTGAGCGAGCCAACCGGCTAAGATTAGCAGCGAGCGTCAGCCTCCGGGTTGTACCTGATCAAGGCAGGAGAGGTCGGCCGGGAGGCTGACGTTGGGCGGAAGAGAATTGGCCAACGTGCCGAGGTTCTCTCGCAGCAAGTCCCGTACGATTTGCGCTATCCCGTCCCTGCAAAGATAAAGAACAATGACAACGCAGTCGTGGGACAAACTCTAGTTCAGCACACTTGATCACAGCCTAGACAGCACAACTGTCGCGTACCACGTGGGGTCCCAGCCAGCGTGGCCGTCATCACGCAGGGCGCGGCGCATGGCCTTCAACAAATGATGCAAGGCCCTATCGGAGAAGGGCATGACGTCAGGCTCGGACTTGATGCGCATGGGCAGGGTTTAGGTGAAAAGGGGCAGACGTACCATAGAAGACGCTCAGGGCTGTATGTGTTGGGTTTTGAACCCGCCAGGGTGAACGGGAACAGCAGACGCAGCCGCTGTACGTTCTCGAGCAACACCATGCGCATGGCCTGATCGCAACCACGAACAGAGCAGAGTGAGCTTAAGCTAATGGCCATCGGTCATAAAAAGGTGCGACTTGCACGTACGTTGGTTTGAATCTTGTGCTGCTCCTTCTTCTGGACCAGGAAGTAGGTGAGGTAGTCATTCATCTCGGCCACGAGAGGGTCCCGCTGCTTCGAATTGGTCACGACCTCCTGGAACTCGGCCATGCGGTTGACCGACTTCTTCTGGCGGTCGGTGCCCAACACCAAATTGGCCCTCTGTCGTGGTGAAAGTGCGGAATCAGTGATGGGTACAAGCCAGGTGTGCAGATGGTACATACGTCAATGACAAGCAGTGTGATCTGGACCACGATCTGGAGGAACCGTCTAGTCTTGATGTGAAACAGGTGCTGCTTGGCCGCCTACGAGATGGAAGCAAAAATAAGGCTTCGCCACCAGCAACACCACAGGGCATGTAGGCTTAAAGGAGGGGGAGGCAGTACCTGAGCGAGCAGTGCCTGATCCCAGAACAGACAGTCAAAAATGTAGAGGGCCTGCTCCATGAGTCCGAAGTCGGCGAGCAGCTGGTCCTTCTTGTGTTTCCTCTTCTTCTTGAGCAGCACCTCGTCCGGTTCCTCGTCCTCATCGGCCAGTAGGGCCTCTTCCTCCTCCTCTTCCTTGGCCTCCTTCTTCATGTCGGTGATCAGGAACTCCTCGCACATCGACACGATGTGCACAAAGTTCTGGAAGAAGGGCGACGCCAGATCGCCCTCCTTGCCGTCGCCCTCCTTGTCGGCTGCGTCCTTCTTGTCGCTCTTGGTGAACCCGCTCCACCAGCTGCTCTTCTGCTCCTTGAGCGCTTCCTTGGGCGGTTCAGCAGCGCGCTTGGGGGCTTGGCCTGCCCCGCCCTTGAACGGGTTCATGTTGGTGTAGCCCTTCTTCCTGACGAGGCTCTTGATATTGCCCAGGATGTGCGAGTAGATCGATCGCTGGATATTGTTCCTCATCCGCCCTCCCACGCAGAGAAGCTGCAGCCATAGCCTGGACAACGACGACGACGACGACAACGACAACCCGCCATCAGCTTCAGTGATACAAGTGTGTGGAGTCGAGTGCAAGTAAGTACCTCATCTGCTCGACTTCTTTCCAGCCGTTGCTTCGCTCCATGACGCCCGAGAGGATGAGGTCGATGAGCTTGAGCACCAGCTCCTTGATGGCTTCCTCCTCGCGCGGTGATGAGGGCGATGATGAAGCGACGACCGGGAGCGAGGTGGCGGGCAGAGCTGCGAGCGAGGCCGTGGGCGAGAACGACGGCAGGAAGGAGAACGACGACGAGATGGTCGAGGACAGGGAGGAGAGCGAGTTGGAGAGCGTGGCCAGAGTCGGAGGCAGCGAGGAGGACCTGCCCCGTAGCTTCTCGCGTGCCCGCCTGCCACTCTCAGGTGAGAGCTCGCGGGCCTTGTTCTTCTTGCGTTCGTCCAGCTCCTTCCGTCGCTGCCACTCTCTTCGCTCAGAGCGAATGACCAGCGGAATCAGCACGTTGATCATCCATTTTTGCCAGCCCCTGTTGGAGAACGCTCACGGAGATCTCTCGGTGAGTAGCGTCCGAAGGCGCAGAAAACAAAGCGGGCGGTACCATTGCGAGAGGAAGCACTCTCTGGCCTCCTCCGAGATGGACAGGAGGACGTTGAAGTCCTGCAGAATCTGCTGCTGGAGGAAGATGTCGGCCGAGGGTAGAAGGGCGAAGATGACCGATAGTATCTGCTTGTTCTTGATTTTCTGGCTTCCGTCGAGCTCGGTGAAGCTGGCGTCCTCCACCAGGAAGGCAAACAACGCGGCGTAGATTGGGGCTATGTGGTAGTTGACCCAAGGTTAGTTCAATGACCAGAGCAGCTTTGGAACAGTAGGTTGAAGGAGCAGAAAAAGGTACCGGTCAGGGGATAGGGGGACAGATGGTGAGCGATGAACGAGCACTGATTGGAGAAGAAGTGCGTCTCGAGTTTCTTGCGCAGCTGCTTGCCGTAGTTGCCGGCGGTCGAGCTGGCGCTCCATTGCATGAGCGATGTCAGGAGGAGGACCACCTTTCGTTTGATTTCCTCGTCCTCCCTCCCCAGCAGACCAATGAGTGCGAGACACCCACCACACTCGTCGAACATCTGCGTGAACAGCAACGTTAGAACATGCCTGAGAATAGATGGGCCATACCCGGTTGAGAACGCGTCCACGTACCCGATGCAGATTCTGGTACAGCTGTTGAGACGCGCCAATGGTCTGCGCGATCGTGTATGCCAGAAAGCCCAGAATATCTATACGCGTAGAACCAACAGAAAGAAAGGAGTCAGGGACCCACTCTTTCTCCCGTGCTCCTTTCACTGCCGTACCATGCAATTGCGATGATTCGACCCGGTCATTGAGAAACTTGATGAGCGCGTCCATGTGCCCTTGCGGGACGCCCTTGACGACCGTGAGTCGCATCACCTCGAGCAAGCACGATCGCGGTTCCGTGATTTCCTCGTGCGCGGCCTTGGAACTGGGACTGGAGGCGTCCAAGGCCGGAAGTGGGTAATACTGGCGCAAGACGTCCAGGATCATTTGCCATGGAAATAGCTTTGACACCCTCTGTGTGAGCGGCAGACAGATGTTAGCTCATGGTTATTGCTCACAGCACGCGTGCGAGAGGCACCTTGGGGTTTTTCTTAGCGTGCTGGATTATCAACGCCATCAGACTCTTTTGTTGGGCGTGTCCACAGCGTGTCCACAGGTCAAAATTGAGGAACAGGTAGTCGTACGCCAAGCGCAGCAAGTCTACACCGATGACTGTGTCAGTAATTGAGTTGGCCAACTCAGCGCGTGGAAGGTTGGGCGTACCTGGACGCGAGGATGGGATGGAAAGGACAAGAGCGTTGAGTGCTTGGAGCACAGTTTCGTCAAGAAGCTGCACGGGCGCACGCTCCAGGAGGAAAGCCAAGACCTGGAAGCCCCCCTTGGCGATCCACTCCCGACGTTCGGTGGGTCCGCTGCGGACAAGCAACTCTAGGGGTGTGTCATAACCCGCATAAGAGAAATCAATATTTCACCCACGAAGAACAGATAGAAAGGCTGGGCGTACCGCTCAAGAGCAACAACAGGTCGGAGATCAAGGAGGAAACGCTATGCTGATCTTCAGTGTTCGGTGGCGCACGCTGGCTGAGGACCTTCTCCAGCAGCGGCAGCACCATGAGCTAGGAGACAAACGATGTGCGTGAGATCACCAGTGCAACGTCAAGCTGTGAGGGCAGCTGAGTACCAGTCCACCCGAGCAGTGTATGGCGTCAATGGCGTGCATTGTAAGGTAGCGAGTACTGCCTGGCAGCAACGTGGCATGGTAACTGTAGAAGGGAACCAGTGAGGAACTACCACTTGATGACAACCCCTTCCCCAACCAGCACTAAGTACCCCTTGGGCACGGATGTGGAGGTCGCTGTCGCAATCCCGCCTCGCCATAGTGCGGCCGAAGGTGTCAGCGCAGCTGCGATGTCGACGCACGTATCCTCTCGCGTGGCCTTGGGCTGAAAGCCAAACAGGAGCTTTGCTTTGTTCAACCCCCTGCAGGAGAGACACGCGGAGCTTAGGCACCAGCACATGGTCTTTCCAACGGCCAAGGATACGTACTTTTCCTCATCGAACTTTTGCTCCCTTCCAATGACGTAGTTTGGTCCCAGCTCATCAAGATTGTTGATGTCCTGGAAGCATATGGTAAGCCAACGACAAACTGGACGTAGACAATCATGGGAGCTGATGTACTACCTCGTCCTTGAGCGCTTCCTTAAAGACGTAGATGCATCCCATTTGGCCATAGAAGCAGGAGGCGCGAGGGAGGTGAAGGTACGGTGTGCGTATCTTCATGTTCGCACCAATCCACGCATAGGCTCTCCCCTCCACGCTTGGGTATTTACAGACGGCGTTGTTGACCTGCGCCAAGAGTCGACGTCAGCACATGGTGCGACATGAAATCGCCGTCTACACGCACAGATGTACCATTTTCCCATTGACGAAGAGCTGGACCTCGCTTGGCGACCACCGGTGTTGCACATGCCGGACAGCGATGAAATACCACGCCTGCAAGCGACCACAAGCAAATTAGACCCATTCCGACGGAAAGAGTGATGCAGGGCCATGGGCGATTGCAGGCTCACCTTGACACGGAACGAGTGGTTGAACGGTATGGGCATGGTGGATTGTTGGCCCGCGTGATGCGTCACCATGAATAGGTCATTGGCCACAAAAAACACTTCCAGACCACTCCCCGTGTCCGACAGAACACTGCATAGGTGTAGGGGATGCAGAGAGGAAGATAGAGTTCGTAGGTCACCTTCAGTAAGCTCTTGAAAAGGGACCAAATGGTGGTCAGGGGTAAGTGGGAGAGGGCACCTCAACAGCCGGGGTTCGTAGGAATGGTCCGAGGTGCGCAGCTTGGGGTCATGGAAATCCTCAACCCGGAACCAGCAGCAGTACGTGTAGCCGCCGCTGGGCCAGCTCTCCAAAGGCGGCACCTTCATTCCCTGGGAAGAGAAAAACTCGACAACGTTTAACAAGTCACCGCGAGATGAGCTGAGCAGGGTAGAGTTTACCGACTGCTGGCCATCAAAGTGAAAGAAATCGTGCGGTCCTGTTCGGTGGGTCATGTCTTTCAGCGTTTTGAGGTAGTGAATGCTCCGAGTAGACTGCGGCAAACAGAGGGCACGCTCAGCATAACGTGGACAACGATCGAAGCTTTGAGAAACAGAGTTGTAGTTGGGCCACGCACCACTCCCTTGTCCATTTCCTTCTTCAGGGCGAGCATAAGCTGCTTGATGTCCCGCACGTAGACGCTGTAGTTGCCCAGGGTTTGCACCAAACGCAGCGCATTCACTGTTTGCACAAGAACGGGTCAGTTCACCTTAGCAGCAGCAGCAGCAACAACAACACAAGCATACCCAAAAACTGCTGGTTCTGGACCTGCGGGAGGCAATCGAGGAGCGCGCAGGGCAGACGCCAGCGGTGGAAGGACTCCTGGGTGGCCACGCACAGGGCCAGGTTGCTGACCGACTTGGCAGCCAGCTTGTCGAGGAGGGTGAGCCCGTCCATGTAGACGTTGTTGAGTTTGTCGCGCTGCTCCTGTGTCTTGGTTCGGTCCTTGCGCTCGTGCTCGGGGAAGTGGCAGATGGCCGCCAGCAGCACCGGCA
>CDFJ01201666.1:0-13223 GCA_000826505.1 Acanthamoeba pearcei
TGATGATGATGATGATGAAATCAAGTCTTCAACACGTTACGCATGCGAGCTTGGCGTATGTTACAATGGTTGATGCGGGTTTACCTCTTCTTCTAGTCGGGCTTAGGGCTCGTAGGAGGGCATGCAGCACCAGTAGCAACAGCAGCAACACCACACGAACAGGTTCGAGCAATCGCACCCGGGCTCGTCTTGTTGGGTGATGCCCTTCATCCACTCGGACATCTTCTCCTTTTCCTCTTGAAGCAGACGCTGCTTCCCTTCTGCGAGAGACGAAGGAGCAGGGATGGAGTCAGTGTCCAAGAGGAGGCTGGTAGTGTCGCACAACCACACTACAGAGTTGATGGCCGCACCAGCTTCCTTCTCCTTCAAGTGCCGCTTGTAGAGCGGGCTCTTGAAGAAGGCTGTGAGAGAGTCTGTCTGCATCAACAGTAGGATGCTCTTCTGGGCTTTGTCGAACAGGTCGTTCTTGGCAAGCTCAGCTTGTGTGAGCTCCTTCATGGCGTCGGCGACAAGTAAGTGCACTGTGCGACTAGTATCAAGCAGTGTGGGGCATACGTCGGTGGCCTGGGCGAGGCGCAAGATGGTCTCGGCGAGCGGCCTTCTTTCTTGGTTGCTCAGATTGACTTGATTCTCTGCTCCTTCATCGATGAAGTTGCCGTAGATGAGACGCGCAAGCCTTACCCTCTCGGCACTCGCGCTCGACTGGTAGTCCTCGACAGCCTCGTAGAACATCATGTTCTCGTAGCAGTAGGTCTTCTTCAGGAAGGCGATCCATACCTCGCGGAAGTCGGGGTCTTCCAGGTGCTCAACGAGCTGGCTTGTCTTCTTTTTCGGGAGGAGCGGTGTCTCGAGAGACAGCTCCATCCTCCTCGGCGGAGCTCCTTCGCG
Organism: Acanthamoeba pearcei; assembly: GCA_000826505.1. NCBI lineage: Eukaryota > Discosea > Longamoebia > Acanthamoebidae > Acanthamoeba > Acanthamoeba pearcei. The sequence continues at coordinate 889 of CDFJ01201666.1, forward strand.
AGGGGGTGCAGCCGATTTTCTCGAATGGTTTCTCTCTCGTTTCCTGAATTCGCGATTTATTGAGCCTGGCTTACCTCTCGCTCGGCGTGAGCAGTTGGACCTTCTTCTCGTTCACCAACGTCTTCAGCTTCTTCTTCTTTTGTTGTTGCTCGAGCTCTGTGGGTCCACATTGGTTGGTCACGCGAAGAAGGGTGAGTGACGCATGTGTTCGGGACTGACGGGGAGCATGCGCGTACGAACCCAGGCTCTTGATCTGCAGCGAGAAGGTGGTCATGTTCTCTCTCAGCGCGACCCACCCATTCAATTGCTCTTGGATCTTGGCGTTCATCTTGGCGTTGTACGCCTCCTGCTCTCTCTTCATATCGCGTATCGTGCCTGTGGTGATGCGTTAGCACAAACAAGTGGTCTGACACTGCATGAAGGACTGGGGGCAGTTGTACTAAGGCACTGTCTCTCGAGAACCTCGAGCGCTTGCCCGTGTTGGGTGAGAAGACTCTCTCTGTTGAGTAATCGAGGATGGAAGCACGCGTGAGGCGCAACTAAAGGAGAAGAAGGTGACACAGCAAACCTTTGAGTGTCTCCGTCCCACAGGGTGGTGAGGTGGTGGTCGACGTCATTCATGCCTTGGCAGAGTAGCTTGTGCTTGAGCTCATTCTCGACGACCTTTTCATTCAATAGCTGCTGAAGCGAACGCAGCATGTGCATGGTTTCATCGCTGCGCAGGATTGATCAGGTAAGTATATGCCGCAAATGTTGAAGCAGCGCCAAGAGGAGGAACCTACGGCATTGTCGAAGACCCATGCTTTGAGTCGAGGTGTGAAGTCATCGAGGTGGGAGGGCTTGAATTGGCCTGCTTGTCCGCCCTCGGTGGCGTCGCAGGAGAGTTGGTACTGCTGCTCGAGTGGATTCTGGCACGCTTCGCCGGAGGGGAGCTCTCCGTTTCGCTCGCCGTTGGAGAGGCAGTCTGCTCTCGATCACTACGCGCTTGCTTGTCAGAGCACTGAGGTGATTCCTGTGCTTGGGGTTGCTGCGGCGCTTCTTCCTCTTGTTGAACGGTCGGTTCCTCGCTCAGGAAAGACTGACTCGTGAAGAAAGACTTCCTCCTGTCGTACGCGGCCGGTGAAGCTTGCGAGAGAATGGTGGACGTCTGGGGCATGGTTGCTCGCGAGGCCTTGCTCCTCACTGTGACGCTCTTCCCAATGCCTCTAGCTGCCAACTACATATCGTGCAGCCGAAGTTAGAGTAGATCCACAGAAGTGGCGCGGTTCGTTAATACGCACCGCTTGTGGAATGATCGCTTGCTGCACGACCAACAGGTCTTTGGGTTGACTGAACTCAATGTCTAGAACGTGGTGACCTCCCGACGGCAGAATCTGATAGTTAGGGCTACGTTAACGTCCACGTGTAATTGAAGCGGTGGAATGGATAATTTACCTCCGCCACTACGAAGGTGTCACCGTCGAACCGCCACCGGAGCTGACTGGATGTTACTGTATTGTCACTGGTTAAGACTCGTCTTGCAATGATCTCCTTACGCTGCTCCTACCTTGTGTGGCGGTAACGATTTCATACGGGATTCTCACGGGCAGAGGTCCCTGGTCCGGAAACAACTGGTAGGCGACGATCAGCAGATAACTTCGATCGAATAGTCCAGGAGGTGAACCTACCTCGGGTGCGCTGCAATGGCCAGGGTTCCAGTAGAACGTGACCGCCAACTCGCCAAAGTCGATCCAACTTTGGGACAAGTGGACGCCGTTCAGGGTGAGCCTGGTAAAGGGAAACGAAAACACTCTGTGCAAAGACAGCGATCATACATGAGAGGCTTTTGTTGACGATCACAGCGATGGGCAAGACGTACCGTTTCCTCTCGAGAGAATCGTTGAGGAACATGAGGAAGTTGCGCGTGCTCTGTATAGCGATTGTGTATCAGTAAGAGAACAAAGGCTGCAGAATCGCTACTCACGTACGTACCATCTGAAATGTCGAGCTCTTGACCTTGGCAAACTCAACAACGAGCGCCTCCTTGCCCATGATTGACAGGAGCTGAGCCGTTTTCTGCTTGCGCGACAGGCGGTAAAAGACTTCAAAGAGCATAGCCTGTGTCGTATAATCTGCAACAGATTGCCGTTCAGATCACGTGACGCCAACCGAGAGGATAGTATCGATACCTTTCCCCGCCTCCACCAGCCGAAAGATGTTCTTGCTGTGGAATCCGAGGTGAAGAACGTAAGCATAGAACAGGCAAAGGCAGGCACTAGACGTACAGCTCATCTTGCAGGTTCAGACGCAACGAGAAGAGGCTTTCGTTCTCCTTGCAGCCCTCGAGCAGGGCATTCACGATCTCGACCGCTGAATCTAGGATCTCGGCCTTATCCTTCTCCGCAGTAAGCTCCAACCAAGCGAATGAGGCGCTCCGTTTCGCTTCTGGCGCCAAGTTCCAGGTAACGAGCTCCCAGACGGCGAGCATCACCTCACGGCCGGCGATCTTCTTAGCTGTGAAAAGCTCCGTCAGGCCCATGAGTCTTACCCTTGCCAGATCACGCGTACCATTGAGGGAGGAGATGGCGATCTCATGCACAGCCGGAAGCAAATCTGTGGAGAGGCCAGGTAAGCGCCTGAGACACGTCGACCAAGAGGTGGAGTCGTACCCTTCAATAGCTCGACCACCAGAGGATTGAAGGATAGCGAGCTGACCTTGGCAAGCAGGCGGTGGAGTGTGGTAAGAGCTGCATGGAGAAAGTGTTAGCTCTCAGCAAGAGGGACCATCGTGTAGTACGTACATCCAAAGCACACGAGCGCACGGCAGTTATCCGGCGTAGTGGCAAGCTCTTGTACCAACGAAAGAAGCAGGCTAGGGGGAACCGCCAGAAGATGAGAAACGCTTTCGAGTAACAGTGCGGAGCTCATACCTTGCTGCTCGGTATCTCCCCGTGTTGAGCGACTGCATGCGACATTGATGTACGTTGGAAGGAGATCTTGTACATCACGGCGCGAATAGGAGGCATACCTGCGTCAAAAGCGTGCCCTACGCAACGGATGGGGACGTGAGCAGATGTGTAGTAGGGTGTGCAGTTCATGCAAAACACGTACCAGGCCAACTACATGCTTCTTGGTCACGACCTCGTCGCCGATCTTCGATTGGAAATAGGCGCGTACGTGTCTTTCTATCGAATCGAGAGGCGACCTGAGAATCTCCTCCAGATTCTGCAAGATCGAAAGCGAGCCGCTCATTATCACGAATTGATGTTCAAGATTTGGACATCGAATGCCGTACCTGCATGAAGGCTCGCCTTGTGTAGGATTGAAAGGCGCGCACAAGCACGGTGTGTAGCGCTTCATGTAGCGGCTGCCTGCGTTTCCAACAGAGGAAATAGGAAAAGGAGAGGAAATGGTTTTCTTTGGACAGATAAATTATTAATAAATTAACTTTTTGGGGTTGGTCTTGGTTTTGCCGTCCACCGGATCATGAGGTACTTGCCCAGCAGGCTCGTTACCGGCGTAGTGAGATTCCCTGCGGCAGCGCCGAGGGCAGGCAGCGTTCGTGTTCGCCGCGTCACCATCTCCACCCCGTTCATGACTTCGCCATTGTTGTAGAGGTCGAGCTCTTCGTCTTGCTGCCACAAACTGTCCACCGCCAGTAGGAGGTCCCAGTAGGGATTGTCCTCCCTCCGCCTCCGAAGGAACTCTTCCTCCCGCTCTCTCCTTTCTCGCTCTTCTCGCCCGCTTCGTTCCGTCTTCCTCTCTTCTAGCTTCAGGCCACGAGCTGCTGCACTAATCCCGCGCTCTCTCGGTCGGTTCTCCATGTTCATGATCATGCTGCCTCCTGTCGGTTTCATCTCCTCTTTCTCCTCTCGGTCTCTGATGGTGTAACTGCTTCCCACCCTGCTCAGCCTGCCTCCGAGTGGTATCTTCTCCCTTTCCAGCTCTCGCGATCGGTCCCTCCGTCCGTCGCGGTCGCTGCTCTTCTCTCTTCTCTTTCTCTCTCTCGCTTCTCTATCGCGGTCGCGGTCGCGGTCTCTATCGCCACGTGAGCTATCTCGTTCGTCCATCCCCTTCATGGTTCGGGTTCGGTCTGCCCCTGACCGATAGGGGGATAGAGTCTTGGGAGAGGACCCTGGGTTGGAGATTGGTTGAGGTGTACGTCTTTCTCGTGGGATGAAGTCCTTGTCGTCCCTGCTCCTGTCGGTATCTCTCCTCTCTCTTTCGCCGCCGTACTTGTCAGGTCGTTCTGTGCAGCTCCCGGATCGACCTCCACTCGTTCGTCGATCCGCTCGCTCGCTCCTCTCCTCGCGCTCGTCACGATATCGTTCTATTCTAGCGTCGAACATGCGCTCCCCGCTCTTGTCCAAGTTGCGATTCTCTCGAATTGGGCGAGATGGATATCCCACCTCGTCAGCTAGGATGAGCTCATCGTCGTACTCCCCACTGAGATCCATCTTCCCTTCATACTCTGAACCGTCGGACTCGCCCGAATCGTACTGCCTCTCCTCTCGTCCTCGAGCGTTCAAGCCCCCAACCTCGCCTACTCGTAGGGATCTTTCCCTTGTCTTTCCTCCTTGACTCCTCGACAACATCTTCAGCAAGTCGGGCTGTGATCCCAGGGAGATCTCGAACTCTCACCTCCACAGCCCTTCCGTCTCGAATCGCCTGCACCACTTCTAGTTTGCCTTTACCCCGCCAGACAGAAGTGGCCCAAATTATTTCTGAAACAGCCACGAAATAGATTTGTCAGGACCAAAATTGGTAAGCGCTCAAGTGCAACCCCAAGGGATGACCCAATCGCCAAAATCGGGTTTTATTGGGGGTCGGCTGGGTGCGCCTGCCTGACGACATCTCGAGAGTGCCTCTTGGGAGAAGAAGATCAGAGAAGAGGGGACAGAGGAGGAGAAGAAGAAGGAAAAGAAAAGAGGTGAGTGACGCGAAGTGGGGGATGTCATGTGGAACCTCACTCGGACGCATCAGCTCGCGCTCCTGCTCCTCCTGTGTACCGCCATCGGTCCAATCCTATTGACCAGAGCCACCTTCGCTCAACCACTACTGGATGATTTCAGCGAGGAGAGTTGGGTTGTGCTTTCGGAAAGAACACACGAAGCCCCCTCCCTCACTTGCGCCTATCCCCATCCAGGCCTTCTCCCCTCCAAGGTAGGTCCCCATCTTCCCACGCCAAACATCTCCCGTGGCGCCATTTTCACGAATTTCTTCATCTTTCTCTCCAGCCTCTCTTGCCACTACCCTACTGTAGCCACCTCTCCGAATCTTCGTGCTGTCGGACCACTGGATCGACGCATGTGGTGCGCAGCTTCCTCGATTCCTTCTCCAGCTCCTTCTCCATAAACTCGGGCCAATCCGCCGAGTATGAGAGCTGCCGCAGCGCATTCGAGACCTTCGCCTGCGGTCGGTATTGTGCCCCCCAACAGGCGCTCTATCTCGATGAACTGGAGAAATCGTATGCCATTTGCCGCCCATTTTGCCAAGATCTTTACTCGGCGTGTCGCAACGTCCTCGATGCTTCGACCGGGCAGACCATCGCTTCGCGCTACACAACGTCAAAGAGGTTCTGCGAAGCACAGACCTTCAACAATTACTCGATTGTCGTCAATCCCAGCGATCTTTGCTTCAAGGGAGCCAACAGCGACGCCAGCGCGAGCCACTCTCACGTTAGCGGTATCGGCTACTGGCTGAGCGAGGAGACCGAGGAGAGCCGCTCGGGCGTGCCCAACGTCGAGTACTGCTTCGACGTCCAGCTTGAGGACTTTTACGAGAACCCCAAGCTCATCGGTGGCGACTCAGTCATCGTCACTGTCACAGATACTGCCGCACCCAAGGCCGCGGAGCTGCTCGTCACGGATAACAGCGACGGTTCCTACTCTACGTGCTTCACCCCCTCCACGAGCACCACCTACAACTTCGAGTACTCAATCAACGAGAACGACGCCATCTCTTTCACTGTCGCCATCGCCAACGAGTCGTGGTGTCCTCTGAAGACGCCCGAGGGCTACACTCCGCGGCCTGCCTCCGACCTGGCCGAACCCTGCGGATCGTCCTCCGATGCGTCCTGCTGTCCCGAGTTCGCGACCGGCTCCTGCTGTAGTGCTGGTATGTGATATTCACCCGCATTTGATCTTGCTTCGTCCATTGTTCTGTGCTTACCACCTCTCTTCTTCTCGTCCCACAGCCGAGACAGCAGACATCAAGGAGTACGTGACAGAGGAACTTAACCCGGTGTTCGGAGAGTTCCCCGAGTGTCTCGCCAAGCAGCAGAAGTTGCTTTGCGGGCTGTCGTGCGACCCCAGACAGTCGGAATACGTCGTGATCGATCAATCGCTGGGCAACCAGACAGTCACTTTCTACATCTGGTACTGCCCCCTTGCTAACTACGACCAAACGCGGATTGCCTCGCTGACCCTCCACCCCTCGACTTAAGCGATTCGTACTGTGAGGCTCTTTACGACGCTTGCGGTGAGAGCGTGATCGAGGATTCCCAAGGGATTCCCATATCCATCCTCTACGATACCGCCGATGCATTCTGCCAGTCGCTGGTTCCCTCCTATTTGCCTGGCGTGTCGTTCGCCGTCTCGCCCGACAGCGGTCCCCAGGTAAGCCTTAGGCCGCTTCATATACAATCCGCTGGGTGTCAGCCTGACACGTTCCTTGTACCTGCAGACGTGCTTCAGCGGATTCGCCCCTCCTGACGCTTGTCAGAGCTCAGTCTCCGACTACCGCAACACCATAGCGGGAGAACAGGGCTCGTTCAAAATCAACTCGCGCAGCGTTTACGGAGCAGCCCTCACGCACTCGGAGGGCTACACTTGGACTGTTACTAGTCTGACGAGTACGACATGCGCCTACTCTGACACTCAACTGCTAGAAACTCACGCCCCTTCTACAGACGCAGCTGGAGTCGTTGTCGCAGGAAACATCACCGACTACGACAATGGCACATTTGGAGTAAGTTACCTGGCCACCGTGTCGGGCTATTACACTGCAGAGATCTACCTCGTGCGTTCAGGCCAAGCTCCCGTCCGGTTCTGTCAGGTACAGTTTGCGCCTCAGAGCTCTTTGTGAGAATTCTAACCCCGTCCTCTTCGTGACAGCCACTTGAACTTTATGTGTTCCCTGGACCCCCGTCGCCAGCAAACTTCCTGGTCTATGGCGATGGGCTCTCTGGGGGATATCAAGAGCTGCCGGCATACTTCACCATCCAGGTCAGGGACCAGTACGGCAACAACATCACCGACGGTGGCGAAACATTCAGTTTCGACTTGATTCGCGTGAAGACGGGCGACCAGGTCCAGAACATTTCCTACATCGATAACTTCGACGGAACCTACAGCGTCTCCTATGTGGCACCTCTGCCCGGAGTTTACAACTTGACGCTCTACAGCGGAGACGAGGAGCTCGTCGGTCGTTATTCGATCCTGATTCTTCCAGGTGCTGCTACGACCCACACTCGATACACAGCGTCACTGTCTAATTGTCTTGCTCTCTGATCACAGTCGACGCGTGGAGGGCCTTTGGTAGTGGCCTCTTCTTTGCCACAGCCGGCGAGACCGCTAACTTCACTCTGCAGCACTACAACCGCCTCACCAACCAGAATATTACCAAGCCTAGGACGCCCTCGTTTGAGGTATGTAGCTTGTGCTGAGATCAGCAGCTCCGGATAGGCTAACACACTTGTCGCAACAACGAAACAGTTCGATTTCCTCTTCCGCGGTCCTGGTAATGTCACAGTTGAAGATGTTGTGGACAACGAGGACGGCACCTACACCGTGTTCTGGTCGACCACCGTTGCGGGTACATACAACAAGCCACTTTCTTCTTTTACCGACCTTTCCGCCGCGAGAATACTCACCAGAATCTTCTCTAGGACGCTATCGCTTGGACATCAGTGAGCGAGAGAGCGAGATCGTCGTGTCCAACAGCCCCTTCTTCCCCCTGGTCAGCCCGAACGTGTTCGATCCGGCTTACTCTACGGCGACTGGTATGTTCTTCTGTCTTGTCTGCGGCCCGAGGCGCAACGGCTCTAGAAATTTACCTTTCGCTCCCTCAGGCGATCTCGAGGATCTGAGTGCATGCGACTCGACCAGCGCGTTGGTTGTCATCACCGCCAGGGATCGCTATGGCAATCCCACAGGACTCGCAGGCCTCGTGTTCAACGCACGCTTCAGCGGTCCCGAAGCGAGCGTGGTCAGGTAGGCGGTTTCTTTGATGCAAACGATAAGAGACCAACTAACCTTCCCGCTTTCTTCGCCAGCCTCACCGACAACGACGACGGAACCTACTCCTTGGTGTACTACCCTACCCTCTCTGGTACAGTGAACCTGTCCATCAGCGCCAACGAGACGGAGATCCTCGGCAGTCCGTTCACGATCAACATCAAAGTCGGAGGTACTGCCCCACCTGTCTTCGTCCCTAGCCTGACGTTGTCTGTCTTCCCAATTCTCACGCGACCTTTTCGTCTTCGTTTCAGATTACATCTTCTCCCCGTCGAACTCAACCTTTTACGGCAATGGCTTGTCACCGAACCCAGTGTGTACCGCCGTCAGGGAGTTTGACATCCAGGTATTTGACATGCCAGCCGCTGTGCCCGCGCACGACAGTATATCTTTTCGTTCTACCACTGACGATATCTGGGTTTCAGACCACCGACAAGTGCGGGACACTTCTGCCTGCGGGCGGGCTTGCATTCAACGTCACCATCCGTGTCACGACGAGCGGCGGGGCGACGTTCTACGTGGCCAGCGAAGTCATGGACAATCAAAACGGAACCTACCGGTATCCCTCTTTTCCTCTTGAAGCACAACTGTGGGGCTCTGTCACTGACCTCAACCTCCGCATACTTCCTTTCCCTCCTGAACACAGCGTCTCGTACTACCCTACGGTCTCTGGCACCTACACGTTTTACGTGGCCGACCTGGCAGGGAGCCACCTGGCCGGAAGCCCCTACGCAGCTGGCCTGTTCCCACCGGGTATAAACGCCGACATTCATTTCATCTCCTTGGAGGTACCCCAACTAACGTCGACGCTACTGCAGGTGCCTCCAACGCACTGTTGACGACCGCGTCGGGTCTCGGCCTGAGGTTGGGTTCACCGTCGCGTGCCAACACGTTCTACATCTCGGCCAGGGACTCTTGCGGCAACAACCAGCTGTCGCTGCTGGACGAGTTTGTTCTGGGTACGTAGCAATGCAGCGATCGGGCCAACTCTATGACTCACCGAGCCTCTGTTCTCCTCTGCATCCAGGCTTCGAGCAAAACAACATTACTTTCTCGCCTGATTGGTACGCGTACACCGTAAGCAATGCGTCGTATCCGTACCGGGTGGACTACTACGCTGCCGCGGACGACGCAGTGCACATGTCTGTCCGATTGGTACTGGCTTGCCTCTTTTTGTGGTGATACCAGGCTTAGGCACTCACGCTAGGCCATCTAACAGGTCGGCGACGCTTACCGGCACATCAACGGGAGCCCCTTCACTGTTCTTTTCACGGGAGGTACGGCCCAGAGAGCCTCCTTCAATCCTCCCTCTCTCTGTCCGAGCTCAACCAATTAATCTTTCTTCAACCCAGTGCCGTGCAAGCCGGATTGCGGAGACTACGGTGTGTGCATCAGCGGATTGTGCAAGTGCAAGGAAGGGTACTCGGGGGCCAGTTGCAATGCTACCGGTAAGCCATCAAATCCTCCGCAGGGCTTTCCGCCCCAGCTTTCGTCTTTCCACTCACGGCGTACTTTGTTTCTCCACAGTCCCGCCGCCTGGCCTGCAGGGCATCCGCTGGAACAACCTGGGCGCGTTTGTCTATGTCATCTTCGACGCCCCCACCGACAGGGCCATCACGGCGATGGGCGGCCTCAGGCGCGGAGTGCCAAACCGCCCCGACAACTTCGACTGCGACGTGCTGCTCCAGTTCTCCACCTTCACGGTTTACCAACTTGGCTTGGGTACGCTCCTCTTCTCCTTCACCAATACCGCCGGGAGGGTGGCTAATCCCTTCATTTCGCGCCAATAGACTACTATTGCTACTGGGAGAGCGATAGAGTGCTGGTGGCGGTGACCGGCAGAGGCGAGATGCTGACGACCGGCGAAGTCATCACTATCAAGGACAACACTCTGCGCGCCAAGTGGGGAGCTTCGGACTACAGCAACGGGCTGTCGGGTGTCCTCCAACCGCCCAACTACCCTCAGTCCCCAGTGAACAGCATCGAGGTACGGCATCGCTTGCATGTCGATAGAAGAGTCCGTCTTCCACCAGCTTCGAGTATACTCACCTACTTGCTGTCGTTGTGTAGGCGCCTCTGTTCGTGCCGTCGTGCGTCGCCGATGTGAATCTCGACTCAGGCGCCTCGTTCGGGACGGCCGGCAACTATTTTGTTTCGTCGGCCTGGGTTGCCAACGACCAAATCCTGGGTCCGCTCCATCTGCACCCTCTCCGGCTGCATGAGCCAACTGCACTCACTTCACCCCTTTCCTACAGCGACCGGAGTGGACTCGCTGCAGCTCAGCGCATCTCAGTTCAGCGAGAGCAACCCCCTCGATGTCTCCTTCGTGAGTGCTAACGTGCATGCCAGGTCTGGTAGCGCCGATACCCAGGTACGAATCGCGTGCACGCTGCACACGATGGCTTGGTTGGAGTGTAGTGGCATCGCTCTGTCTTACGCTTATCCCATGAGCAGCTGCTCCGCGTTGAGGCGGACATTCCTGAGGTGAGGATCTTGGGCTCGCCGTACGTGCATACAACGCCCGACAAACCCGTCTACCTCAAGGGACAGGCCACCACGCCTTGCGGCGAGCAGTTTGCGGGTAAGTCGCACGTCACCAGCTATGACAACATTTTAGGTTATATTTCAACAACACCCGCTCACCTCCGCCCGTCTCCTTCTACGGCAGATCCGCTCTCCTACTCGTGGGTCATCATGGAGGTCCCCGAAGGTGCTCCTTTGATGCAACTGGACTCGGTTCTGTCCTCCACGCCGCAGCTCTACATTCCTGCGGGCACACTCTCGGCGCTGGGCACCTACACGCTGCGCTTCTCTGGTGCGCGCTTGGCTCTGAGCATTTCCCTTTTGCCAGCCTCGGCAGTACCTCATCATTTTTCCCGCTCTCAGTGTCGAGGAACGACACCCTCGGCTCGCCCCATGAGAGCTACGCAGTGGCCTACGTCGTAGTCCAAGCCTGGAGCGTGAACGCCCTCATCGCACCCGGTGACCGACAGATATCTCGCCTGAGCAAGCTCGTGCTCGACGCTTCGGCCTCCCTGAGGCCGGGCCAGCTCGCGGACAACATGCACTACACCTGGTCGTGCTACCCCGAGGATGACCCGAAGGCTGCTTGCATGAACGACGAGCTGTTGCACGAGTACCTCGGCGCCTCATCGCCCAAGGTGGAGATCCCCAGTTCCACGCTCAACCCCGGCGCGTATATCTTCAACGTGTCGGTATCCTACACTGAAAGGCATGCAAACTCTTCTTCCCCCTTCTTGCTGGCTGTGGAAGCTGACCCAGAACGCGTTCACCAGGAGGAGGTCCCCGAACCTGGGGGAGCTTACGCAGGATGATTTCCCCACCCAGTGGAGAATCGTAGAGATCACTGTGGTCCATCACCTTGTTCCCGTCGTTCACATCGAGGTACGCTGCATGACAGTTGAACTTCTGGGTAAGATAGTTGTTGCTGACTGTTGTCTTTGTCAGCCGATCGCGCTGGGCGAGGTGAATGCCGGCGATTCGTTCGTGCTCACGGGCTCCGCCGAGTCCAGGATGGACATCACATCCTACGAGTGGAGCGTGGACCCCATGTTCGATTCGGACTTCGACAACCTCATCCTCACCAACCGCTCTTCGCCTCGTCTTGTAGTCAAGGCCGGCGTCCTGGCACCCGGCATCCGCTACAAGTTCAAGCTGTCAGCGACCAACCGTGACGGAACCGGTACAGTGCTCATGGCCGGATAACACGTGTCTGCTTATCGAGTGTGCTAACCCGACAATAACACCAACAGGCTGGAGCACGCTGGACTTGCTGGTGAATCAGCCACCGCTCTCGGGTGACTTTGAAGCGCAGCTCGCGGCGGACAACCAAGAGCTGCCCTACGTCCACGTATCGCTTAACGCGCCCTTCTGGGAGGACGTGGCCCTCGACCAGCCCTACGGCTATCAGTGGTTCTTCACCACGCAACGGGGCTACATCCCTCTCGTCGTCGAGCGAGCGGGCAAGAGGAGCCTGCCAGCCGCCTACTTCCCTCGCGGCTTCTCCAACAACATCCAAGGGTTGGTGGTGAGGGTGGCCGACGGCCGCGGCGGTAGCTACGAACGAAGGGCGCCCGCGCCCGGCGTTGGGCCATTCTC